>KN491224.1:5851-20150 GCA_000787155.1 Scartelaos histophorus | reverse complement strand
GGTGTGAGGGCCTGGTGTGGGGGCCCGGTGTGGGGGCCCGGTGTGAGGGGCCGGTGTGGGGGCCCGGTGTGAGGGCCGGTGTGAGGGGCCGGTCTGGGGGGCCGTGTGGGGGGCCGTGTGAGGGACCAGCCCACGTGACATTAGACAGGATTTACACAAATAGGATTTTGGACTCTTCTAAAGTCACAGAAAATGGGGAGCACATATTTAATAAGAAGCACAGGAGAAGTGTGACACAGTAACTCACATATACTCACAAATAACAGCACGATTACTACTTTATCTGGGCTCATCCGCAGCATTAAACCAGTGTTAAACCCACTGATCTTCTTAAGATGAGCAGGTGACTTCATTAAGCCAAGTTACGTTAAATCACGGGTGACCTCACTGCTCTTCTGCTCTTCTTGTTTAGCTGTAAAAAGTGGATCACGTCCAGCAAAGCAATAACGTCTCCGAAATGCAGTTAGAAACATCTATAGCCTAAGTGGATGAATATCATCATGGTAAAGAGTTTACCATAAAAACCCTGAAATTGGCTCAGGACCAGGATGAACCAAAGACTCAAACCAAAACCCCTGGACACACCTGACTCCACGACACAAAACAACACAAAACAACACAAAACAACACAAAACAACACAAAACAACACAAAACATACAAAGATGTAAAGGATCTTTAACACACACAGAGTTCACAGCACATGAGTGTCCATCACACACACACACACACTCACACACACACTCACACACACAGTCACACACACACACACACACACTCTCTGCTCTGTTCATTAGGCAGCAGCACATGTGCTTTAGTTTATCATCTGTTCTGTACATCAGGGGTCCCCGGGCCCCCGGGCCCAGGACAGGTTCTGCTCCTGGGTCGTCATGTGGCACCAGGCTGCACAGAAACATTAAATATATTAACATTATTTCAGTTTTATTTATTGTCCAAGTCTGAACAAAGTTTTATTTTGAAAAATGACCCAATTCTCTCCATTACATCCGTCTATGACTCTTGACCATTGTCCGTATATATGAATGGACATAGCTAACGCGTTAGCCGCCGCGTGCTAAACAGGAAGTGCTCTATTAGGCTCTTCTGGCTCCTTCTGACTCTGGCTCCATTGTCTTGTATTAGGATCTTGTGGCTCGTCTCTGGACCTGCTGCTGTGGCCTCGTCATCTTGGTCTTAAATGTTCATATTAACCTACTCTGTGTGGATCCTGACTTTTTGCTATTTTGTCCGTCAAAATAATTCTAATCCTAACAGAGACTGGCTCCAGATTCAGTCCTGTAGCATCAGGAGCCTTTGAGCGTCGCTGAGCTCTGTGGGTGACGTCACACTCGGTCACATGATGTATATTAACCCTAAAAGCTGCTAAATGAGTAAAAGAACAGTCGGGGACCACAGCTCTACATCACATCTCTGCCTCTGTCTCTTTCTCTGGTCTCTTTGTCTTTCTCTTTCCATCTCTCTCTGTCTCTGTCGTGTTGGCTTCTTCTTCTCCCTGTAAACTCATATTCTCTGTGTCTGTGGCTCCAGGAGGCCCAGATTTCCCGTCAGAGGAGGACCGTGGTTCCCTCAGTTCCTCAGAACGCCGAGAGAGAAGCCAGGAGTCTGTTTGCCAAAGAGGTAATTCCACAAAACCCACTGTCTCACAAAACCTGCTACACATTAAGAAGTAAAATCAGTTACTGTGCGTTTACCGGGAAGAAGTGAACTAAACCAAACTCCAAGTGTCTGGAGCAGTTTGGTCCCTCACAGATTCAAACCCTGTAACCGTGTGTTAAACTTTTAACACATCAGTACATTTTCTTTTATTTATTACACAACTCACTTATTTTAGGGCTCAGTTCTACTGTGATAAGAATGTGAATTGTGGATGTGTCTCTTTTTGTTTATATTCCAACTATTTTTTTCAGTGTTTAGTGAAGAAATGTCCTTTGAGTCGCAGAAAGTTGTTTCATTTTACCCCCAGTACAAATGACAGAAAGTAACGCTGAGCTCTGTTTGCATGTATTTTAATTTATTTTAGCATGTATTTGGGGTAATCAGATTTTCAAAATCCAAAATTGGGACACTCCTGGTTTGGGTTGGTTTGTAATAATAAAATTATGAATGGAATGTGTAATTATGGAAAATTGTTCAGCACTTGGCCCGTTCATAACGAACATGAGCCAGTGCAGTCACATTTTCCTTGTGTTTTGGTCATTTTTAAGCAGCTTTTCTGTCATTTTCCTAAACAAATGACAATTTATTTCTCTCTTTGCTGTTGGCAGGGATCAAACTTGTTAAAAATAGAGGCATCTGGGACATTTCTTGTATAAAACTGGGACAAATCAGTGGTTTAGTATAAATCTGCTGGGACAGACACAGGCTCAGGACTGTCCTGGGTTCAGGGACGTGTGGTGCCCTGCGGTTGTATTTGTTTGCACTTTTAGTTGTTATGAGTTTTACTGTGACAGATGTGGTCTCTGAAAGTTATGAAAAACACTTATAAACTCATGGGGATGATGGATAATAACAGGATAATAACAGGATAATAACAGGATACTAAGAGTGTGTTAAGTCCGTCATTAATAACGTTGGAGCTCTGCAAACTGTATAAAATGAACCACCTCTGTTTTTCACGTTTGAAGACTGTAAAAATCAAGTATTGCTCCTTTAAACGACTCACCGAGTTTGATGCGTATGGAAAACCCAGATGAAACTTAATGCACATAACAGACTCGGAGCAGATGTTCACGTTAAACCCCGTTCAGTCCGAGCTCATAAAGAAACTTGGGACGAGGAGGAGAAAAGACTCTGCAAATATGAAATACTGTGAGTCCAATGGAGACTGCAGCTCTGTGACGTAGGACCGAGGGGCAGGACTCTGTTTATACAACTGTGTATCTCCAACTCACGATGCGCTAAATATCCACAAGGAAATGATCTGGATGCAGCAGCTCACACATCACAATATAACGGAATAACAAAGAGCAAATAACAGAAATGTAATAACAGATTCTAACTTAGGGTGACCAGAATTTCAAAATCAAAACCTGGGACACTCTTGGTTTCGTGTGGTTGGTAATAATAACATTTTGGAAACAAACGCATAATTAAGAAAAACTGTTGCACTCCAGCCCATTCATGACGAGCACGAGACTCAGCACAGTCACGTTTTCTTTGTGTTTTGGTCATTTTTAAGCAGATTTTCTGTATTTTAGCTAAACAAATGTCAATGTATGTCGATCTTTGCTGTCGGCAGGGATGAAATTGGACAAACATAGGAACACATGGGAGATTTCTTGTATAAAACTGGGACAAATCGGTGGTTTTGGATAAATCTGCAGGGACAAGGGACACAGGGCTCAAAACTGGGACTGTCCCGGGTAAATGGGGACGTCTGGACACCTTAAAATAAGCAGCAAAAAAGAAAGAGACCGGTGTCAAATAAGTCACAATTAGTCAAAAGTAAAAATTTTCTGTCCAATTACGTTTTGACTTGAAGCTTAAAATCAGTTACGATGTCCATGCGGATGACGACTTCTGGTGTAGTTCCCGGCACAAAACAGAGCAATATCCAGATGAAGAAAACTGGGCCATTTTCTCAGTTTTCCCACATTTTGTTCCAATCACCAGCAGAGCCCAAAGGAAGTCGTCATCCACACGTTTCCAAATATCTCCCGGGTTTGTGACGTGAGCGTGAACAGAGCGCATTCGTTTTATTTTTATCTATCTTTGTTTACTGCGTTCATAAAGTGCAAAACGTCATTAACATAGTCCTAGAAATGAATGAAAAGAAGCGAAAAGAAGAGAAATCTTACGTTCTCTGCCCCCTCTTCCCTTTTCCAGACAAAACATCAACACTGAGAGTTACTTTAAAACTTTTCAAATCAATACAGTTCATTTCAATTACAAATATTAACCAACTGCAAACAAAAATCTCCATTTTAATGCGCAACAACTTCTTTTTCGTATTTACACATTGGACTGGATTTTATGTAGTTTCCTCAAATACTTTTTTTTATGTGTAATGTGAGTAATTTGTGTAATAGGTTTGTGGTTATTTTTCACTTTCTTTATTGACATTTTCAGTTTAGAACAAATATTCTACAACAAAAAGAAGAAAAAAACAGTGAGAAGGCTAAGCTTATTGTTGGTACCAAATAATCATGAAAATAACTGTAAGCATCACATAGAATAAAACAAATGAACATAAATTGAATAAATAAAAATACATTTACACGTTTAAATTCAAATTTTACATGACTTTTATAACAAAAACATGTAAATAAAGCTGATCTGGCCAAGATTTTAAACTTTTCTCACATTATTCATGTTGTTTTCAGATTTATTCTCTACTTATTTGTTCTGAATTTGATTAATTTTAGTTTAGAGGGAGTTTATTTTAAGAGAACTTGCTGCATGGACAGATAATTTCACTACTTTTAAGCCATTTTAAGAGTTTATATCTTAAATTCATTCACTACTTTTAAGCCATTTTCTGATCATTTTAAGAGTTTATATCTTAAATTCGTCTTCTTGTATGCAGTTTATTTGTACGTCTAATATAATTTATAAAAGTCATGGTCTCTGAGCGCATCTCCCATGACTGTGACGAGTCGGCTCTAGGACGGGGGGGGCACGTCAGGCACCACACATTTACCATTACTCAGCAGTTCGGGCCAACAAAGGTTTTCTGTGAGTGCGGCGAGCGGGGCCTGAGCGCTCGTCTGCAGCTCTGGGGGTTTTAAGGAGAATAAAAACCCCGTTTCTAATCCAGCTCTTGTCTTTGTCAGTGCATCAAGACGTACAACACGGACTGGAACGTCATCAACTACAAATATGAGGCGTACTCGGGAGATTTCCGCATGCTGCCCACGTAAGCGCCACTCAATGTCAAGCAAGAACACCGCAGTCTAAAGTCTTATATTAGGAAAATTGGACATTACGTAATCTTTCTTTCCATCATTCCAGTTTGTTTAGTCCTGAGTTCATGTTTTACGCAGTTGTGTTTAGGGCTAAAAACATGAATCACGATTTATTTTTCCCGTATTGATCCATCTTGATTACCCGACTCGATCTCTTCTTCCATCTTATTAAAACATAATAGGACGAATAATCCCAGAGAAATTCACAATGGAACGAGTTTGTACAATAAGCTAATGCGTACGCGTGTTACCGTTAGCGGCGGTTTGCTAAATAGAGCTTTGCGCCGCGATGTAGCTTAAACGTGACTTCCGGTTAAAGCTTTTCTGTGGCAAAATATCCGTGGAAATGTCTCGTGTGTTTTCCACCAGCTTCATAAATCTGCCCCAAAAGGATAAATTTTGTCTATGAAGAATTTATCCACAACTATCAAGGTAAAAAAGACAAAAAACGTAAAGGCTAACAACGACTAACATCACCATTAGCATTAGCGAACTACTCCTGAGCAAAACTAACCTTGTGATAACTAATTAAACAAAAGTAACTTGTGAACACAGACTGACTCTAGAATTAAAATTAGAAATCGATTTTATGATGTTGATATTAGCATAAACTGAGAGATTTGTGAAGTTTAAATGCTAAACTTGTATCTGTGAACATCTGTAGCATTTACACTGCACAAATCTCTCTATTTTCCTAATATCTACGTCATGAAATCGATTTTTAATTTTAAATCTAGAGTCAGTCTGAGTTAACAAGTCACTTTTTTAATGAATTACTTAAAATTTATGTTTTATTCATTATCAAAAGGTTAGTATTGCTCAGGAGCAGTTTGCGAATGCTGGTCGTTGTTAACCTTGAACTTTTTTACCTTGATAGTTGTGATAAATTCTTCATGGACAGAATATGTCCTTTGTCGACCTTGTTGGTTAAAGATTTGCTGAAGGGGTAAGAAGATTTATGAAGACATTTCCACAGATATTTTGCCACAGAAAAGCTTTAACCGGAAGTCACGTTTACGCTACATCGCGGCTTTTCCGGGTGTTGTGAAAAAGCTCTATGCTCTATGACTCAAGTTTCACTCATAAACGGTGAGAAAATAGTTGTTTATTTTCTGTAACTTGGGTTATAATGACCAGAAGCAGAAAAGGAGAGAAAGAAGTGAAAAGGTGAGGAGCTGAAACTGGACTTTTAGTCAAATTGTGTAGATTTATGTCAAAACTTAAAACATTAGGACTCGTGAGGAGACGTAATGAGACATGCTGTAGCTCCGACTGCTTTTTCCAAACAACATGCCACATGACCAGCTGTAAAATGCGCTTGTCTTACCATCGAAATTGACCGAAGTAGAGATCATGATCTGTGGACCTTATGATTTTTGGCACAGCCCTAACAGTGTTTTACGGTGCTAAAAGTTCAGTTTTTGTATCAGCATTTGCGCAAATAAGTATGTAGGTTTGAGAGTAGGCATCATGTTAAAGCTGCAGGTTCTGGAGTTTAGGTAGAAGCCGTTCACATCAGAAAGAGACATTTTAGGTCAAAAACCACAGGATTTCAGCTTTGAAACTGGCAACCCAACTGAGGCAGTCATGTGAGGCTCTTTCTGGTCTCTGATTGGATACTCGTCTTGAACCAAAACACCAAATTACAACAAAAATAAACATTAATAAATAAATGTTTTTGTAATTATGAATAAATCAGCGTTACAGTTGTTATCGGTAAAAGCTGTTTGATCTGAACACGTTTACCTCTTATCTGGCAACACAGTCATAAGTTTATGAAATTTACAGAATCAGAATTTATCAGAATCTTACAGTTCAATTACCTACAGATTTACTTTAGTCTCTTTTGTCCGTAGTTTAAACAATCACATGTCTAAAAGTGTCACTTTTGGCCTGCAGCTTTGAGCCAGTATAAACAGGTGCAAAAACAGCTGCAGTGACGTAAACACAAATCCAGCATCTCGTTCTGTACATCTGGGATTATTATCAGATCACATGAAGAAAATCCAAATGGCATTAATAATCAGTGAACATTTATTGCATTTTCCCTAAAAACAGAAAGAGGTTGCATTCATAACAAACCAGACAAAATGGCAGCTTTGTATTCTGAATTATGAATATGTGTATTTTCCCTTTCACAGCAAAGGCCTGAAGCCCGACAAGCTGCCGGCCCAAGTGTTCGAGATGGACGAAGACGCCAAAGACGAGGTGAGCGGCAGAGAAGAGGCTTTTATAGATAAACGATAAATCACAGCAGTGGACAGAGGGAGAAGGATCCTGCCAGTGCAGAAACACGAAGCACAAAGAGAGTCAAAATGAAAAGAAATATATGCACCTAGTTTTCATGTAGAAGGAACGACATAGACTTTAAAAAAACTTGCTTTATTAAAACATTCAAATCTTAATAATGGGACATGACAGTAATAAGACTCCATTTGGATTGATCTTATTTTATAATTTTCAATCTAATCCAATTTATATTTATATAGCACATTTTATAAACAGTTTCTAAAGTGCTGCACAGACAAATTTATACAATAAAAGACTAAAAGTATAAAAGTAAAAAAGACTAAAAGTATAAAAGTAATCAGAATAAAAGTAAATCATAAATAAAACCAATAAATAAAATGAATAAAATAAAATAAAAATGTAAATGTAATAAAATAAAATGTAAGATTAATAAAATAAAAAAAGAATAAATAAAAATAAACGAAAATGAAATTGCATGCAGTGTGATGTTTCTTTGTGGAAAGTCTCATGAGGTGAGATTTTTTTGGTTATTCTCCTCATGCACACTGCAAAATTATCTGATCTGGCCAAGATTAAAACTTATTTTAGGTTATTCATTTTGTTTTGAGATTTATTATCTACTTACTAATTCTGAGACTGATTCATTCTAGTCTACAGGGAGTTTATTTTAAGCGAACTTGTCAAGTAAAATGATCTTGCTGCAGATAATTTCTCTACTTTTAAGTTATTTTCTGGTAGATTTACATTTTTATATCTCATGTCATAAAAACACAACATAACCAACTCGATCACAGTGGAAAACCTGCTCCCCAAATACCAGCGGATGCAACAGGAATTAGATGTGGAAGTGCCTGAATTTTTAAAGTACCATGGCTACAGAGCGATACAAGAGCCAAACACTCGACTTAACATTAATAAACATAAACTTTCGGAATAACAACATTAACTGTAGAAACTCCCCCCCGTGTGTGTCATGTGACTAAACCAAACGGAGGAAGTGAGGCTTGTCAGAGCACCAAAACAACAAAACATTTCTGCAAAACTGAAACCCAACGCACTCTCAGATGCTGCACAGTCCAGCCGTGCACTAGGGTTTTTTTTTTGTTAGTTTTTTCAATGAAAGGATTGGTTGTTGATTACATTTTCCCGGTAAAGCTGAAGTGAAAAATGCTTGAACATCACTGTTTTTTTGGCACAAATTGCAACTTTTCTTTTTTGCATAACTTTGGCTATGTTTTACCAAATAGCATAAAAGACAAAGGAAAAATTAAATGGTCAGACGCTGGTGAACACTGCCTTATATCTGCCTGAAGCGAGGAGAAAAATACACGGAAACTATTCTGAAACTAACGCGCACACTTCTGTACAGTTTCTGTTCGTTAGTTTGGTCTAAAAGCATAAAAATTGGCCAGTTTGTGTGATTTGTGATGTAGTTTTAATATCTGAAAACATTTAAAAATCCACAATTTATGATTTTCTGGTGTTATGTCAGTGCAACCAAAATATGCGGTTATAATGGAAGTCAATGGGGCTTTGGGGAATTTGCGCACAAACTACAAAAAAGGTTAAAATCCCCAGCCCCTGATAACCCCAACTCAAACATTTAAAATGAGTTGACAGATAAAGGAAAAAAATCTGTAAATTTTTTTCATGCACATAATTTGATACTTTTACATTCGAAAAAATGGGATTTAATGGGGTAAAATAAAAAAAAAAATTGGATTTGGTATGAATGATTAGAACAGAAGTAAATGAAGACAAAATCTGTACTGCATAAAAATATGGTATTTCACAAACACAAAATGTACACTGTGTTTCCCATGTCAGTTTTGTCCAAGTCCTAAAACATGTTTTCTTGACTTTTTGGGGGGGACATTTGGAACCTTTTTATAGAGAAGTCAAGGATTATTCAATTGTTAGTTGGCAATTATTACAATAATCATATAATTCTGATTATTCAATTCACTTGTTGCAGCCCCACTTTTGGTTTTTAAGGTTTTCTGACACTGTAGGGCGATAAATGTTTGCCAGGATTGACCCAGCAGCACAGCAAACCTATTTTGTTTACATATTCCTTTTAACATTTGATATGTTTTTTAATTTTTTTTAGTAATGTTCACATAAAACTCCCTAAGATTTGTATTCAAGTCTAAATTAAAGAGCTGTGATGGTTCAGTGTGTAACGTCCAGTGTCCTTGATGCTGCGGTTCGGCGAGATTTGGATATTATTACATCTGTACTGTATTTCCTTGTATATATTTGGTCAGTAGATTTGCCTGGAGCAGCTTTCCCTGCCCCAGACCTAAGCCTGAGAAAGCAGAAGCCTGGTTTGTTCTAAAAATAGCCCTTATTGACTCTCCTCCCCTTACAGCGGCCGGATATGGACCCAGTCACGGGCCTAATTGAACCAAACGTAGAGCTCTGTTTGTGCCTGGCAGTAGATATCTCCGCATCACTTCCCAAAAAAGTGCTCCTCGGTATGAATTTTAAAGTATTGCTGCTTCTAAACGCCTTGTATAATTAATATGCCCATTTTTATTGGAGTTGGCTGCGCAGTGATGGGAAAGGAGACGTAGAGGACGGCAGCAGATGAAAGTGGAGAGGCCCATTAGATTAGATTAGAGCAGTAGGAGGAGGAGGAGGGAGCGTACGTGAGCTCACCTCTTCAGCACCATCGCCTCTGTCACACGGCACAAAAGCAGCTTCCATCAATGTCGTTCTCCGCCCCAGAAACGTGTTCGTGTTGATGCGAGATAATGGGCCGAGGGCAGAGCTGAATACTTGAGTGTGAATGGCCCACGTCAAGCACCAGACAGCTGCAGCACTGTCTAGACTTCACTCTGATGAAGACTCTACTACTGATGTGTGAAGTGTTTTAGTCACCACAGAAATCTGTTTAATTGAGCTATTTAGAACTGTATAATACGTTATCAAGGAATTAATTTTCTTATGTGAATAACACTTCTGTCCGCTGTTGGTTAAAGGTTGTATGGAGGAAAAATTGTCAATGAGCATTATAGACATGCAGCAGCCTTGTAATTATGACGACCAAAACAAAAAGAATGAAAATCCATCGACTCTGGACGTGTTGGGTCCAGATAAACATCAGCCAATAGAAAAAGACTCTACCTGGTTTTCTATTGGCTGTTGGGTTCAGTCAAACTCTCTGCTCTTCTAGTGTAACTGAGTCTCTGGGATTTCGTGGTTTACATTCGGCTCTTACACACTCCACAGACGCAAGACGCTGTTTACTAAACCAATGCGGTGGTTCTTAGCGGCTTTTTCCAGCTGGAGCTTCCTCACAGTTTGTTGCGATGACAAAAATCCACGACCAGTGTCGTTGCAGTTATGATAATAGTAAAAGAGAATAGGAGCAGCACCAACAGAGCAGCGGCTGGAAAGGTTTTCGGTGTAAAGAGGAGGTGGTTCTGTCGGGGAGGGGGTAGGACAAACAGTCGCTGTGCTCCTCGTTCACTGGAAAATCCTCCACCATTAAGCCTTAACAAAACTTGAACAGAGACTTAATTCATAATGAATAAAGACTTAATTAAGAGTCATACAGACTTAATTACTACCTTAGTTACTCATAGTTATAGTTATAATTATGACATTATGAATGATTATTTCATACTTCATTATTCATGAACTTTTTACTTTTAAAATGGACAAAGTCTCGGCAAGGCACACTAAGATTTAAAAGTACGAGTGTAATGGTATCCAAGTCTCACGATACGATATCGTCACGGTATGTGTAACTTTTCTGGTGGAGGCTCCATCAAATGCTTTTCTCCGTGGAATTATTGGTACTTTGTCTGGAATGTTTCACAGTATGGCTTTAAAGCGTTCTATCATACAGGTCAGAATGTGTTTTTTTCTTGGTATTTTTGAGTTCTGAAAGCACCTGTAATTGAATAAATGTAAAGTAAGGCTGTTTATTGTCACATTGTGGAACATTCCCGGCAGAAAAACATGACACATCCATAAAAATAAGCAGCGAATAGACATTTAACTCGATTTGTGTGGTTGTTGCATGTTTGCTGACGCGTGTGCTGTTGTGCAGGACACGTCGTCGCTGTGCTCGCAGAGGGGAGGCGTCCTGAAGCAGGGCTGGCTGCAGAAGGCCAACATCAACAGCAGCCTGTCTGTGTCTATGAGGGTGAGTCAGCAGCACTACCACAGCAACAGACTCAACACACAACACAACGCAACGCAAAACACACACCGCTCACACTCTCCCGTCTATGTGTGTGTCCCAACAATACACTCTCCAATACAATACACTCCGGTTTAATGGTGATTTACGTTTGGGAAAGTTGGTCCTGTTACACGGTACTTTTTGCAGCACTATTAGGCTTCTTTATTCAGAGTTCATTATTTGTTATTCAAGCATGACAGAGAAACACGGGACAGAACGAAATTTGTTCCTCGAGGCCCAGCGATTAAAAGAGAGAAGAACAATTATTGATCTTCCAGTACCTTTTTTCTTTTTTTTTAAGGTCCGTTAGTTGACTTTAGTGCACTTGAAGATACCAATACCCGTCCCATACCACAGAGTGAAGGAGACGCTGCTCAATTCTCTGACATTGCATGAGCAATAAATAAATCTACTAAAAATCTACTAAAATAAATCTACTAAAGAAAATCTAGAAGAATACATTTTAATTTGGGAACTACAGCTCTGAAAAAAAAAAAGACAGCACTGCAAAATGATAATTTCTCCCAAATTCCAAATCAAAATCTTGTCATTTAGAACATTTATTTGCCGAATATGACATATGGTCAAAATAACCAAAAAGATGCAACGCAGTGGTGAGTTTGTGTTGAATTCAACTAACGCTGGAATGGAACGACTGTGGAGAGATGCTGATTTCTTATTTTCTTTCCAGAGCTGTATGTGTTAAGAGTTAAATTTATAACGATCTTGACCATAAGAAGTGCTGTTAGAAGCACTTATACTTTTTTACGTTGTTTCTTTCTACTGCAGCGCATGATTAAAACCAACAGTGGCCACATTGACATGCTGTTTTTAATTCCAAATTAAAATATTTCAAATTAAATAGACTGAATTTAAATTATTCTCCTTCGAGTTTACATGGAAATAATAATTCTGAGTTCAGGTTTAGATGGAAACAGGTTAAATCGTCTTTATTCCCTGGGGAAGGTTGATTTTGGACAGAGACACAAACGTATTTACGTCGACAGAAGAAAACTCACAATCAGCTGCTGCCGGAGTTTGGCTTTTTCTTTCACTTTTGCTGTTTTGTGCCTCGGCTCTTTTCATTATCTGTAGTTCTTACAGACACTTATTAGAAAAACTGTTTGGGTTCAGACCAAAGTTTTGCTCCTTTTTGCAGAGCGACATCGCGTCAGAAGAACGACCCAATTATTTTTAAGAGGAATAAACGTTTACATGATCATGGAATAAATGAAATCGACTTTAACATCGGAATAAACCAAACGCTTAAATCAGAATAAAGTTTAAATCCAAATAATCATCAGGAATTAAGTGTTTATATGGTCTTTTTAAAGCAGAATTAACTTTTATTCCGAAATGAATTATTTTTAATCAGATTTAATCAGAGTTGGCGCTGTTGCTTTTACTGTTATCGATCTGCACTCTCTATAGCTCAGTTTTTCTACAAAGTTGAGCGTCCGCACTAAAAGGTAAATGAAGGCTTCTGTTGGATCCGCACGTGTCTTATCGTTTCCCTTCTGTGCACTTCACTGTGGTGTCTGGGGGCACGGTGGTTGTGGTTTTTATATTTGAGCTCGTTCACCTGCTGATCGTGACGCTGGGTGTAGCACGGGGAGCAACTTTGTGCTTACCGTATTTTAACAGGAGAGATTTCCACATAGAAGGAAGAGGCGCAAGGCCACGGATCGCAGCATCGTGAAAGTAAGTGCTCGTACGTGTGCATTTGTTCTGAGTTGCGCGTCCACACTGTTTTACACCGGGTTTTAGCCTTAGGATAAGCTTTGGATTACATATACTGCAATAGTCTCAAACACAAATGTCTTTTCTGTTATTATTAGCAGGTTTTATGTACAGTATCTGCAGAGTCTGGACTTGAGCCGAGATGTTGCGCGATTGTGGTTTTTATGTGATTTGCAGTAGTTTCTTTGAATTGCTGCGATGGTAAAAATGGACCTATTATGCGAAATTGACTTTGATGAGCTTTTAACCCGGTTAGACAAGTTTCCCCTTCTCATTTCCTCTTGTGCCCAGTGTGATTCATGTATGTTTGAGTTGTATTCGAGGCATCGTCGCTCTGATGAACCCTGTTTTCACCGCCACCTGTACACGCCCACTGCTCTGTCCTTACTTTGCTGTTGAGTCGTCTTTCATCGTCGTCTTCGAAGTTAGTCCCATGAATTCTGCTGCTCCAATGGGGTCTGTCCACACGGAGACCTGGTGGTGCTCGTTTTTCAGGAGCTGCTGTGCTGTGTGAGATGTTTGGCCACACTCCGCTCACTTTTTTTGGACAGAATCACCCGAGCTCAGACGGAGAACGAATAGGCTGAGACTTGTGGACTCTTTGCGATCGGAGAGTTAAAATCTTTAAATTAGACTCTCTTCGTGTCTGTAGTGTGCTCTTTTTGTTGCACGTTTAAACATCATTAAGCCTGAACAATCCTGTCATGTGATTCTTGTGTAGTTTACGTCATGAGGTCATTGTTTCTTTTTTAAATATATTTTTACAGGTGTTCAAAAGACGATACTTCTACCTGTCCCAGCTCCCCGACGGCTCGTACATCCTCAACTCTTACAAAGACGAGAAGAACTGCAAAGAAACCAAAGGATCCATCTATCTGGACTCGTGCATCGACGTCATTCAGGTAAAAAAAAAAGCCTCAAATGTCTGATTATACATTGCAATCCCTGTTTTTCCCAGTATTTGTTGTCTTGCTCCTGCTGCTTAGCTACACATCCTGGATTCCTGCAGGTCTGTTGTGATGATCTGTGCTCTGAGCTCTTGGTGCACACTGGTACCTGCTTCAGCTCGGACTTTCTCTGGGCCAAGGAGGATATTTTTAGACTTACATGAACAAAACCCGGGATTACAGGAGAGATCAGACTGTGTTTGTTTAAGATATGCCTAAATCTCTTTCGTGGCAGCGCCTTAAA
>KN491223.1:13450-24509 GCA_000787155.1 Scartelaos histophorus | reverse complement strand
GCAGGACATGGCAAAATGGGACAGAAATAGATCTTTATCTTGTTAGGGACATTGCAAAACGTAAAAGTAACAAAGGCTCAATTGTATTTTTTAAATGTAGAAATACATAGTTATTTATGGTAAAAAGAATAACATGATAATGAAAATGTCCTTATTTCTTGAGATCACCACAGTCTATTTATGTACCCCAGCCTGGAAAATAATTACTTCATCCTGTAGCCAAATGGAAGAGTAAATTACCCACTTAACAAATAGCATGGATATCATTCAAAGCATGAATCTGATGAGTAATAATGAACTCACTGTCATTTAAAACTGTTATAAATATTTGAAGATAGGTCTGTCATGATAATTACTATATCGAGTTATATATAGTGGGGACTTTTTCTTTGTAATAGTGAGGAACTGTTATTTTTCTATAGTATTATAAAATGTGGAGGGTTGAATAAATAACTTCTATGGTTCATTATAGACACCAACTACTAAAGTGATTAGTTCTGCTATTTATTCATTGCAGTTTGTGTTTTTAAACTGTATTATACATTTAGAATAGTGTTTTTGGGGACATAATCCTGCTTTTCGTTTAGTGCGCCAGTAGCATAAATACATTTCAGTATTATCATTTATTAGGGATGTAACAACACCCAAATCTCTCAATATGATTATTTTCATGACATGCATCTCAAAGTACAATATTGATTGTGATATTTGCCAAGGCTAGCAAAAAGTACAGTTATAATATGAATAATTAAAATGTAATAAGTACTTAATAACAGTTATTTCTTCAAGATGTCTGTCCTGACAACACCTAAGGATCATGGTCTCTCCGCTCCCTTCCCTCTGTTTTTGTTTCTATAACTATTAAATTTATATTTCGATGGCCCACATTATGAGACTTTTGACAAACAGTATCACAATATTTTGATTGTTATATCCCCCTTGCTTATTGTCTATATTTTCTTGAACAATATATCATATTTCAAAATTTGGCATCGTGACAGGCCTAATGTGTGAGTGACCTACATATATGATGTACAGTAATGCAGAGTACAGAGTACATGCATGTTCTTCCTGTTCATAGCTGCCCATCATGTCTGTAACGGTGCAGATCCGTCCTGGCAAAGTGTTCTGTCAGATGCATTTAAAGCATTGGACAGGAGCACAGGCCGAAGAGGAGCCCCGCAGCCTGCTGGCATTAGCTCCCTTATGTTTAATGGTTGATGCCGTTCGCTTACTCCTCTCATTACACTGGCGCATGTTTAGACTGTCAGTGCCTATTAGCGTCTGTGGTCAAGCAGGCTGCGGATGAGAGGAAGCATCTGGCTTATCATCAAGCACATCCAAGTACGAAATGAGCTGTTTGGTCAAAAGCACAACAAGTAAACGGCAAGTCAAGGATTAACACCCAAAGAGCACAGAGACATGGTTCACTGGTAGACTGAACACTTCAGTACAGTGCTTGTGAATAAACTGTGTGCAAGACATGTTGGCACACAGGCTTATAACTACTTATCCAGTCCAAAGGCCTTTACACATGTATAACTACACAGTGTTTATCACTTTTATAAGGGTAAGGTGGTTTAACCAACAAAGCTAATATAATCCAAGAATAATGACAGGTTAACTTCTGCTTGTGAAATGGAATAAGGCAAATAATAAAGCTAATAAAAAAAAATAAAATAAAAAACTTGTTAAAAGCACAATTTACTTTTTTACTTTTTACTAAATATACACACACAAATAATATTTTCAAAAAATATTTCTTTCTACTATTAAGCAGTTCTAATTTAAATTATACAAATTATTAATCATGACTATTGCTGAGCTTGCAGGTATTGAGTGGAATGAACTATGAACAGAGTCATGAGGGACACTTGGCAATGCACAATTTTAAATACTGCAAATAATATTGTGGGGATTATTATAAATATTTTCACATTCTGAGATGAAACGGATCCCTGCTCATACTAAAGATGAATGTTTACTTGCTCTGGTGCAGACATGCTTTGTAGTCACTTACTTTACCTGCAGTCTGAAACTTACATACCCACATTCAGATGATTCTGCTCTTAAAACTGCAGTTTTTAATCAAATTTACCAGATTGTTTCTAGCACTTATTCGAGCACAGAAGGATTTCAGTCTGTTAAGCCACCGACATTTTGATAATGCATAGACACAGGAACAGCTCTTTCTACATGCTATATACAACAGAACAGTAAATTATCTAACACTGCAATTTCCCAACCTCTTACAAAGAGCATTGTCTTCATAGATTGATATACCCGGTAACAGAAGAGATGCAGTGAAGACAAAGACTCACAGTCTCAGATAGAATGGGAACAACATTTGTCACTCAGACTTTGCAAAGATATTATGCAGAAATCATTTAATTTCAATGGAATAATCTAGTGCAATCTGACCAGGGAGTTAAATTATGGCCAGCAGCTGATGTTACAACAATTGAACCCATTCTATACCTTTTTTCCCAGGAGAGGTTATACACCACCCTATACATATTTTATGAAACATTGCCAGTCTCAAATATAACAGTATTTGCAGGATATACAATTCTAACCATTTAGAACAATGGGAGAATGCAGGTTTTCAAATAATATGAAGATTAAAAAGATGTCTGAAGCCTTGTCAGTAATTAGCTTGTGTGTGCAGATGTGCAGACATAGCATATAGGGGGAAGGCAGGTTAAGCCGCCAAGTGTGTTTTGTGTTTTAAGTGAATGCTTTTGGAAGCATAGTTTGAGAAGAGAGTGGAACAGGAGAATGAAGAAGAAGTGTCTGGTTATCAGGCGTGCAGGGATAAAAAGTCTAGTCCTTGCGGCAGGAGCGGTACAGGGAGCTCGAGCAATGCTGCCTGCAGCCTCCCTGAACTGAATAGCAAGTAGTTTATGAGGGAGGGACTCAACGAAGGAAGGGCAGGAGGAGAAGAGAGAGAGGAGAGGATGGAGAGGAAGAGGGGCGGAGAGCAGAGAATAGGCTGTAGAGGGGTGAGAAAAAAACAGAATGGTGTGATATCGGTGAGAGCCCAGATATGGTAAAAAAAAAGTAAGAAGAAGCCTTGAGTACCATTGACGCACTTTTGTTTTGCAGTCGAGAAGAGAAAGCAAATTGTTGGGAGCTGCACTCGTTCACTTGTAGAAAGAAACTGTGTGTCTGGTCTGCGGACTCAGGGATGGAAAAAAAAACTAAGCTTGCATAATGTAAACCTGGGTCAATACCATTTCTCAACACATCAAGAATTATTCTGCTAAAACTATGTTCAGATTGACTTTATCATCATCATTCAAAGACAAGGAAGCATGAAATGAACACTTTAAAATTACATAAGTGAATGGATGTTGTTAATGAGAGCAAACTGAGCAATATAAGCGTGCATTAATTGATTTAGTTTCCCGTCTGCATTTTCTCAGTTGCTAGCTTTGAGACTTACTGGCCACATTTGATTTTAAAATATCCACAGCTTCAGCTTGCATAAACAAGATCAAATTTTTGTTGATATGAATAACGACCCGCACTACATACCTGGGTCAATCCAATTTTAGGACCTGGTTTTAATTCAAAGTGGCATAATCCAATTGGCTGTCATCTTCAGGCTCCAGCACTACGTCATTGTAGTCAGCACCTCCATGTGCTCCACTAAACAATATGGTGTCATGACCTGCCCATGGAGCACTCTGCAGGCGATGAACTTAGAGCACACTTTTATATTGTTGTGAGAGGGGTCAAACACATCCATTAGCAAGCATTTAAAGCACACCCAAGAATGACCTTATCCATGAAGTCACCCATAAAATCCTCATAAAAGGAGATAGTGTAGGAAGCATTGTACTTATTCTGCTGGCCATTCGACAACAAAAGAGGCAATTTAATTACAAGATAGCATTTATATTTTGGAAATAAATGTACCACTCAACACAAAATTAAGAATTCTGGCAAATATTGGAGTGAATTTGTGTCTTTTAAAATGGCTGTACAATTAAAGTAATGTAAGCAAGAGTTTACAAAGCCTGTTGAGCACATGCCTCAGTCGATAGGTCTCCCTGCATCTACATCCACTAAAACCACATGGTTTCTTTCTAGCCTCACGGGTACATCTCAAATTAAACTTTATCTCCACTGCAGTGCCAAATAACAAGTTACAATTTGTTTCATGCCATACTTTATATTCCAGATGTAAAGTGGTTGGTATAATCTGTCATCTGGACAGTGACAAAGTATGTTTAAATAGATTACTGCAGCCGCGTGCACAAAATGAACTGTCCAAATTAAACAAACAAGCACCACAGTGCTGCAGTAGTAGCAGTACTGCACTGTCAGTGTGTGCTGGGTGTCAGGGATGGAGGCTGTGGAGAATTCTCTGTGTGTTTGTGTAAACTATGATAATGATGACTCAAGACCGTTCTCTAGGTGGGCTGCCATGTGGAGGTTGGTCTAATCGGGGATTATGGTAGTTTGAGAAATGGGGAAAATAACCTAAAGTCAGACCATAAAACGTGGTGAGAAGCAGATAAGTAAAAACATGTTAATGATAGTATGATAACACTGGCATGGATCCTACCCACTGTGGCTGAACTCACAGAGAAGCAGCAGAGACACAACACAAATACAGAGTGTGAGACCAGACAACGGCATGCTCTGCTGTTGTAATGATCCAGGGTGCAAAAACTTCAAAGACTCTGGGGCCGCCTGAACTGCTGAAATGATTATGTCTCCCACCAGCCTTTTATGTAGGCTTTGTCAGTCCAGCCACGCAGCAGTGGCAAGCCACTAAAAGAGTTGTTGCTGCTATTAGTTGTGTGAAAGAAGGGACAGTAAAGCCACACAATATCTGGACATGATGTAAGAGCACTGCAGGACAGATCTTACTTACCCTCATGGTGGGTGTTTGGAAATTGATGTCTATTCAAAGGGCATATTTCCTCCTCCTTAAGCTGCTTTGGAATCTATCCCTACAATGGACTGTTGTTTTAGACTAGTGCGGAGTAAACAGTGTTTTGAGGAAATGACATGCAGACAGCCGCGTGGAAAGTGGGCCTGTCATTCATCAATGTGCCACATCCAGGCACTCAGAGACATATGGAGCTCTCGAGCTGGGATTTATTAAACTGTGGTGCAACATCTAAATGAGCACTCATTTGATCACAGGCTGATAAATTGATTCAGCTGCAAAAAAGCAAACCTGCTACATCGAGGGCTCCTTTAAAAACATGACACACCATAGTCTGTGTGCGTTTGGCAATTCCCTGTCCATTAACAAGGGGCTTGTGCAAAAATATCACCACAGTCGACAGCATCTCTCTACCTTGAAAACAAGCATTTTCTCTCTAGAAACTAGTCAGAAAGAGAGAGCATGAATATGCACCCAAATCCTTAATGAGATCATCTATGCTGTTACTGTGTGCACTCCATAGTGCTACGCAGAGTTCATTTAACAGATGTTTTGTAACAGTTTATTTATTTGACATCTTTGTACTACTTGCCTGTAACCATCACCAGAAGAGTCACATGTCAAAAACAAAGGAACCTCTTTGGAACAGAGCTGCAGAAGCCAAAAGGTTAATATGCATGTAGTTACTGTTTATGCTAAATATTACAAATACATGAATTAGAAATGAAATTATGCCTAGGGTGCAATAATGTTTTATTTTGCTGCGTAAAAGCAACAAACTGCACATCTGCAAAAAAAATGCATGACAGTGTGCTATGACCGCAGACCTAACCTGGGTGTACATGGTAAAGTTTTGTAAAGCCAAAGGTGATTTCTCACTGTATCTCATGGTGACTTTAGCCTCATGGGGAGGGGGAGGTGAGCCCCTGGACTCTGCAGTCAGAGCCAGTCTCTGTCTTTGCTCTGTGACAAGGTCAGGTACGTGCAGCCGGTTATTGGCTTAATTATGCATAGCCCATCTGCTGGACAAGGCCCTGGTACAGGTGGGCAGCTGCACCAAACAGGAGCTGATAGAAGAATGACATGATTAGCTATGTCCAAACCTTGTTATTGTCTGAGATGTGTAAGGTAAACCTACTGAAAATGTAGACAACCAAACTGGTTATTTATTAAGACAAAAACAGATTTTATACAGGAAAAGAAACATATTTTTGGACACTTTAACTACCTAGTGTGACCTGTGTCTGACATGTCTCTGTGTCATCCACATCTTGACAAGACAGGTTTGAAACACCATCTGCACAGCTTACTGGAGGGAACCCAGCTGTGTAAATTAATTATATATTTGAGCAGGCAATGTGAGGGGACAGCCTCAGCAGTGGCACACGTCCAGCAAGTGTCCACCACCAGCTGCCGCCAATTCCTTTTTCCTTAAAAAGTTTGTGTTGATTCATGGATCTCCATCAAGGGTTTCCCACAAGCACATGTTTACCAAAACAACTCTGTGCTTCCATTCAGTGTAACTGTAGGTGGCATTTTCAACCAGCCAGTATCCTGTACCCTGCAGAAACCTCAAAGTATTCAGCTTTTTTGTGATTAGGACTGAACAGGGACAGTAGAAAAGTACATTGTATATAAAATGTATTATTATGTTATTGCTATTTTAAACAATGTAAGTGTTCCATGACCCCAATGTCAATCTCTCTGTTAAAGCGAAAATAAAAAAGGGATTTGATTATTATTGATTTAACTGTGGAACATGTTGCTGTGCAGTGTATGGTTTTAACATCATGTGACAGTGCAATCTGACTGAAAACATTGATGATTTTCTTTTTCCTTGAATTGCACTATATTGTATTGTCATCTGAAGTTTGCATGTGTGGATGACGTGTGTTGTTTTGTATATTTTGTGTACCTGCCCAAGTGTGCCCAACTCATTATCTCTCTATAAAGGTAAGACACAGTAAAGGCTAATCTAATCCAATAAAGTAAAAGTAATTGTAGAGCCTTTTGGATCTTACAACGACATGACAAATGAATAAACTACACATTTATCAGCAGTGAGGCGTTCACTGTTAACAGATGATAGGAGATACAGTATTCTCCATGCTTCTGCTGAGTAAACATAAAGATTATAATGATTTAAACAATAAAAGTACTATAAACGGAATGACTACATTTAAAGAAACTAACCAACATGTGCAATAATACAGCCCTCTTGACAATAACTATCCCTTTAACCATACAGCATATAAGGCATGGCTATATCCACACAAGCGCAACCTAAGAGCCCATAGGGACCCACAAAATGCAGCTTTAACAGCCCTATGAAGTCTTGGACACTTTATAAAAAACCTTGTAAGAATCCTCACTGTACAGAGAAAAAAAAAAAAAATTGAAAATAATCCTGGCATCCCATTTGCCCCTAAAACACAAAAACGGCATGTTCCAGGAGAAGGCATACAGGTGTTCTACATTTGTTGCACCTGAAAATAACTATGTAATAAATGATTCAAGAGACTAAAAGCGTGACATGCACAGTTTTGTTGTTGCACTTTAACTGAGTGGTGCTGGATTGATGACTAGTGAGACAATTATAGGCGAAACCTTGAGGGAGTGCAGCCTAGGACCACCAGCCAAGACACACCGAGTAACACGGTAGATTTTCAATGCTTTCCACGTAATTCTGCAATTATTTTTGTACTTTTCATCTGACAAAATGGAACTTGTATGCTTATGTATAGAGAAAACAGGGAACAGCCTGTGCCAGAATAAGCCATAACTTGCACAACAATAACAAAGAAAGTCAGAGCCAAGACAAAACATTGTTCTTTAACGACAGAAATTCAAGGTTGGACTACTTCCAACTTCTGATGACAATAACAGCAATGTACTGTTTGTGACACACAAAGTGTAAACTATAAATCTACTTCTTACAGTGTATCTGTCTGTTTAGTTTATTAACATTCTTAAAATGTTACTAAAGTACAAATGCAATAGAGAACACCATTTAAGGGGGCTGTATCAAATTTTATCATGCAAGTAAACTTTGTCATCTCTTAGAGTCAAATAAGACTGCTGCTGTCGGCATCTAATCAAGGCATTTTATTGTTTGCCAACTAGGAAGTAAAACTAATCTGGTGTTAGCATGCTAGTTATTTTATTAGCAAGCAGCCTTTTAGCAATTGTGTGACTGCAAAATGCTGCTCTGGCCTTTGGATGTTGTGAAAAGTGCTTATAAACTCACTGTGATGAATAATTAGGATGCTAATGCGTTAAAATGAGGAATATGTTAGTGTTTTCCATGGTTTTAAGATAGTAAAAATCTGTACATTTTTAAAGATTATGACCACATAATGTTTAGTTTTTTTCTGGCAAAGTACATACTCTAGTGTTGGCAAAGTCGAACATGTAAGATTTTCTTGTTAAATCACTACATAATAAATGTGTAGATCACTTCAAAGTCAAATCCTTAATGAGGATACCCCCAGCAGTGTGTCTAATGAATATATGTGTCATCCTACTTTTCTGGACATCATGTAATTAATTATGGATATCAAGGTGAGCGATTAGCAGGGGATATTAGCCTTTGGTGTCTACTTGTTGAGCGTTGGGTAAAGATGTGTTGGACCTGTGCCAGAGTCCAGAGCAGTGAATGTCAATCGCCATAGACAAACTGAAACCAGACCATTAGCATAAACATTGCTTATAAAGACCCAGTTTTATTTTAACTGGAAATGCATGTGTCTCAGTCTTAGTGTCTCACAGAGAAATGATGACACAATGGAATATATATTATTAATTATGTTTCAAATTATATGCTTTTTAAAGTCTTTAAAAACACTTTTGAAGCAATAATTTAAAAAGATTTGGCTCTACTGAGAATTTTCACCTGATATCCTGGCACTCTGACCTTCAACAGATCAGTGTAAACAACTTGGGAGTTCTTGTAAATATTAAGGACATATTTGCGGTGTTTATGCACCATTGTGGTATTATGTAAAATTATTACATTTTTTGTTGTTTGTGTTTAAAAAAATGGCAATACTAAACTTATTTTCACAACAAGTCCCTTCACAACAGTTGCAACCTTTTGCATCAGAGGCTGGTCGGCTGGTTGCTTCATCAGGACATGAGAGCACAGTGGACACATGAAGGATGTAAAGCCTTTTTGGCCAAGCATGAGGCAATGAGGCACAGTTGTCAGGACTATCAGAAGTTGGGGCATGTGGCTGTGCAAAGCTGTGCTATGGAATTGGACTTGGTGGCTCTCAATGGGATTTCTACATCATCAGACAGCAGAACAAAGTTCCCCTGGCAGACAGGGCCCAGTCATATAAGCCATGTTTGATGTTCTCTCTGAAGCTGGGACATAAGAGTGCAGCCAAAATGCATAATAACATAATGCTAGCAAACTGTGCATGTGAATTTAATATGAGCTTACACTCATAAGGTAGAGCTGGCAGCCGTTTGGAGTTGTCTGATATGTCACATTTGACCAGCTGTGGCTGTGGTCTGATCTAGTGTCCTACCAAAGCATGGCCAGAGGGCAACAGCTCTGTGTTATGACATGCTTTAACAGCTGGCTTTCCATTTCTCTCCACAAGAAACACAAATGCCAGGCATACTGCAAGATTCTGACAACTATACTTATACTTCTGTCATACACCCAGGCAGACAAAGCACACTGACCTCAACTCACTACTAAAATGGCGTATAGCTTTCAGTTACATTGAGGCTATGGCATATCAATCCAAATCATTTATTCTCTAACCACCTGTGAATTGAATAAGACAGTTGATTCCATTTTATTTTTGTAGACCCCACTGCATCAGTATGTGGGTAAAAATAGAGCACTAAACTACCCCTAAATGCCAGTGCTCTATTCTGAAATTCTGAAGCCTACAGTGTTAAACCGTGACTGTAATCATTGTGAATGCCTGGTGGCTACCTCCATCTATCTACTGTTCCTCTGTTCACCTTCGGATGCTGATTATATAATAGGATTATATGCTGTGAGAAGGGCCACAGGAAAAATACTACATGAATTAACTGCAGGTCCAACGGTGACCCCTGTGAGAGAAGCCCCATTTGCTGGAAGCACCATTGAATAGACGACATAGAATCATATCTTTGGCACACACTGCTGCACATCATATAGTTAAAGGACCCATTAGTCATCCTCTGCACTTAACTGGTTGGGCTGATATGGTCTATGTTTTAGCCTGTACTCATTCTTTAAAAGTGCACATCTCATCACATATTTCATCTTTCTCCTTTTTCCCCTAATTATTACTTGGTTTGGTGGGTTAGTGCCTGTGATAAATAATGTTATTAGTTTTACATCTGTCAAGAGGAAGTTTATGTAAAAATGTTAAGAAGGAAAGTAACAAAAGTACAGGAAGTGACAATGAGTTCTTAAACGGAATAGCCTTCCATTAACTAAATAACAGTAACATCATGTTGTTAGTCTAATCATAACCCAAGTGAAGGCCCTTATTCACAGTGTGGTAGGAAACAGTTAATCGAATCACTTCAACGTTTGTCATATCCATAGCCATACAGTTAGTAGATGTGGGTCTCAGTGCTCATCACTTAGCAGTTCTCAGCATTAGTCTTAAACACATTAATGTGAGGAGACCAGATAAATGGCAAATATCATGAAATAAAAAAAACAAATGTCATGAAATAAACATAATATGGGGATTGGCTTGACTGTGATATGTGTATGTGAGGCAGTGTTTGAACTGACATAGCACCGGGTAAAACTGGCAAGCCAAGTGATTGAATGGGCAGAGATAGAGCATTTTTCATCTATGAATGTCATATTTGATGTCCAATCAGGAAGTAAAATGATAAACTTCAGTTAAGCAAGACTTTTAATGAAATCTTAAATATCACTGTTAATGTTAATGAACTATGTTTAAGTGAAATGAGTTTCATTCAATGCGGTCTTTGCAGCACACCACACCATTAGCTGATAGTTTGGCTGTCCATTATTGCTGAGTGGGAATATAGCTTGGCAGGGAGGATTCCAACTTCAACATGGTCACATTCCATTAAGTTTCAGTACGCAAATTGAGTGTAATGGTTGACACTGTTCACTGGTATGTTGTACCTACACTAATAAAGTAGATCATTTCTGTAGTCTTCCCT
>KN491223.1:2850-13429 GCA_000787155.1 Scartelaos histophorus | reverse complement strand
CCCTACACAGTAACATTTTCAGGCAAATTACATGCTATTTTTATGCCAATAAGAACATTTTGAGTACATTTTTCATAATTGTGATATATAAAGAGCATATGTTTGAGTCTAGGTCTTGGGACTTGACTTCCACTGTAATACAGCACCATTAACACACTCTCTGACATGTTGTGATGGGCCTATTGCATATGTACATACCATGCTCTTTCGATCACATTGAAAAGAGTGCACTTCTGTCAAGAGATACAACTTTTAAGAATCCCTGACCTAGTTAGTGAACAATCCTGCTGCTTATTATAATGCCACACTGACAGCTCCCCAACATCAACACCTACATTATAGCAGCCGACAGGCAGGATCAAAAGAACAACATGATGACAGGGCTGGTCTTAAATCACACCATTAATGCTGTAGACAAGTGCTATACTAGAACATATGGGGTTAGTAGTCTTAATAACTACTAGTGGTACTATGGTTACTATGGTTAAAGGTTAACTTAATAAACATGTGGCACAGTCTGAAAGGGGAAAGGGTCACACAGTTAGTGACTTTCCTGCTTTTATAAATGTAAGGCATTGTCACAGCTCATTGTCTTCGGAGATTAATGGGAGAGCAGAGAAGACGAAGCACAGAATGACTTCAGTGCAGAACAGGGCAGAGGCAGAGCTTCAGAGGAGAACATTTATGGCAAAGCTTTATGCTAATATTATGTGGCAACCAATTACATCTGTGTTTAGAATGGACAGCCTCAAAGTAATTGACAATGACAAAGAATGCCTGGCGACAGGACAGTTTGATCAAACGAGATATGTCATTCTCTCGTCTGGACTCATTAACTTAAGCCTTTATTACTTGCAGGCCAAAACAATGGGCACATATTGAGATTGAATTATTACCAGGGTAGAACTGGAATCATAAAGGACAACTGAGTGAGGTCATAATTAGTCAATCAACTGTGCTGTGTACCCAGGTCCAGTATTCATTGCTTTCAGTTATATGGTGCCATTTTGAGGATAGTTGACCACTCAAAAGATATAACATTGTTATTAAATGATCTTTTTAGGAACAATTAATATTAAAACCATTGTTACTGAACTCAAGTTACTGAAGAATTAAAAGATTTTAGTTTTACGTTAAAAGGATACACCATTGCCATTGAACTATTTACTCTTTAAATGCATTTGTAATGCATATTAAAGAGGGCTGTATGTGTCAAGTGCAGACAAAAAATGTGACTACTGGGGACATGCTATGTTGCATTTCTGATGAAAAAAAAAAAAAAAGAAAATGCTTTCTCATAGCAGCGTCAATAGAGGCAGACAATATATAGCCCAATTCATTAGAGTCATTGAAGGCGGGGGAGGAATAGAGCAGCTCCTGGTTTAAGCCCAGCCCATTCGGAATATGTAAATGTCTGAGGCACAGAGAAAAACACAGGGGAAGAGGAGGAGGGAGGGGGGCAGTGCGAAGCGGCGAGTGAGCGATCAAGGGGAGAGAGCGAGCTCTCTGAATTGTGAGTGGCTTACGACACTCAGTGAACAGAAGGTGCTTCTGCATGCACTGTCAGTGGACTGGTCTGCTGCAAGGGACTGCGCGCTCTTTGCTTCCCACATTTCCCGCCCCTGCCTGCCTTCTACAGCAGCAGCAGCTCTGAGCCAGCGCTCTCCAGCCACAGGAGGAGACACCCGGAGCAGCCAGCAGCGCTCACCACCGAGCCACAGGGAGACCAGACGCTTTTCACTCGACATGAGCTGCTGACGTGACAAGGAATACGGTTACACAAGAAAACAGTCAGGAGGCTTTACCTCACTAAGTCCTTTTTTGTCTCACATCCATCATTGAAGGCATGATTACACGCTTAAAAGGATTTAAATCATACATGTCACCGATGGCAAAAGAGATGGACAATAATGTGTGTCGACAGAGCAACTGAAACTTAAGCGAGGAGAGGAGAAGAGACGTGCTCCGACACATTTTAAAAAGACTTTTTTTTGGTGCGGGTTTCTCTTCTCGACTTGTGTCTTCTCCCCTCTGATCATTGCAGCAGAGGACTGCGGAGGAGCAGGAGAGACAGAGCTCATGCATGCACACAGAGGAACTTGCACTTCCTATCGTCTCGCTGAAAGCTACTTGGATTCCTTCTCTTTCTGGCTCTTTCACTTGAAGAGAACTAAGACATTGTAAGCCTGCCAAGGATCTGGTGTCCACTGAAAAGAGCGAAGGGAGGGGGGGATTTGTACCACAGTGGGGTCTTTTTTAGATTCGCACATAATTAGTGTTGGGGCACAAAGCGAGACGCTGAATGAATTGTCAGCTTTTGGATAGGGGTAAGTAGGAATCTTTTCAAATAAGCAATCAATGAGGACAGTTTGATTCCTTTTATCTACCCACTGCTTGATCTATGATTAAAGTGCCCAGGCATTTACCTTTTGGATTAATTATTTAATAAATTACCATTTTATAAGTGTCTGGCTAACGAACGAAGTGGAACAATGCTGCGGAAAGGTTAAAAATATGCAATGTCTGTGCTGTGATAGGTGGTAATACAATTCCCACAGTGGTTCAATGGACATTTTCTCAGAGACATCCCTGGATATTTATGCTAATGGATTTCCTTCTAATTGGACTGTACTTAAAGTGGCCGCTGAAGAAGCCCCCTGGGTTGATATTGTATTCACTGGGCATTTTTTTGAGAACAGTTCCCTTAGTGGAGGGGGTCTGTCCCAGGCTGTGTCGCTGCGACAGCAAGCTGCTGTACTGCGAGGGGCTCAATCTCACAGACATTCCTCAGAATCTGAGCAGTGCCATGGGTCTGTCCATGAGAGAGAACAACCTGACCGAGCTACGTGAAGGCCAACTGTCCAGTCTGTCACAGCTCACCTGGCTCTACCTAGATCACAACAACATTGACATTGTGGAGGAGGGGGCTTTTGACAGGCTAAGACGGGTCAAGGAGTTGGACCTAAGCAGCAACAGAATTGAGAGCCTGCCAAATGGTACCTTTAAGCCCCTCCCAAACCTCCGCATTTTGGACCTCTCATACAACAGGCTTCAGGCACTAGAGCCAGACTTATTTCATGGCCTTAGAAAGCTCACAAATTTGCATTTGCGCTATAATGCCCTCAAATTTGTGCCAGTGCGAATATTTCAGGACTGCCGAAGCATGCAGTTTCTGGACCTGGGATACAACCAACTGCAAAGCCTGGCAAGAAATTCCTTCGCAGGCCTCTTCAAGTTGTCAGAGCTGCATCTTGAGCACAATGAACTGGTTAAAGTCAACTTGGCCCACTTTCCACGCCTCATCTCTTTACGTACTTTGTACATGCACAATAACCGTGCCACTATTGTTGTGAATACCCTTGAATGGACATGGCATTTCCTAGAGAAAATTGACCTCTCATCCAATGAAATCGAGTATATCGAGCCACATGTTTTTGAGAGCACCCCTAGCCTCAAAGTGTTGATGCTAGACTCTAATCGCCTGGCTGCCTTGGACCAGCGCATCCTGGATTCATGGTCATCTCTGGACAGCATCACCCTAGCAGGGAATGAGTGGGAGTGCAGCCGGAACGTATGTGCCTTGGCCTCCTGGCTGAGTGCCTTCCGGGGCCAGCGTGACAGTTCCCTACAGTGTTCTAGCCCTGACACGGCACAGGGCGAGGACGTGCTGGACGCGGTCTATGCTTTTCAGCTCTGTGAGGACCCGCCTCTGGAGGTGACTACAGCAGGCCTGTATGCCTCTACCAGGGATCTGGCCCAGGGTGGCTCCGTTCTGCTGGGTCCATTTACCCCCAACCCCTATGAGGGAGAAGGCAGCGAGGTGGTCACCAGTTCGTTCACAGTCACAGTGGGACATGATGATCTGGAGAGTACCATGCAGATCCACAAAGTGGTGACTGGAACCATGGCCCTAATCTTTTCTTTTCTCATCATAGTGCTCATGCTCTATGTGGCATGGAAGTGCTTTCCTGCTGGAATACGACAACTGAGGCAGTGCTTTAGTAGTCAGCGACGTAAGCAGAAGCAAAAGCAAAGCATGCAGCAGATGGCTGCCATTTCACCACCAGAGTACTATGTCGACTACAAACCCAACCACATCGAGGGAGCCTTGGTAATCATAAACGAATACGGCTCGTGCACATGTCAACAACAACCTTCTCGGGAATGTGAGGTGTGATTCAGCTCACTGACTACGTCTTTACCTGTGATTATGTGGATATACAGTCAATCCCTTTTTGGATACACAGGGGAGGCGAATATTGCTGGACAAATGGATTATAAAATACGTTTTAGACAGCTTCTCACTGTGATATTAAAAGGAGAGTGCTTTATGCAGCAGACAGCTACATTGCTGTCCCCTGCTTATGTAAAGCCGTGAGGCATAATAGCCACCTGACTCTTTGACCTGTTGATGTTTGACTGTCCAACGGGGAGGAATACTTTAGGGCACTAAGGCTTTTCACTCATGGATGGATATATGAGCTTTAACGTGTCTTTCTACTTCAGGACTTTTAATTATTGTTTCAAAATGAACTAAGGACAGGTCAATAAAAAAATGGGTGAACCATTGTATTATGGTCAACACAATATTTGACAAGCATTTAAAATATAAAAATATGTTTAAGTTGGGTTGAAAATGTAAAGTCTGTGTAAAATATGTTAAACAAAGTGCGAGTGTGGACAAAAAATGAGACAGAATTATCTATTTCTTTTGTAAAATACAAAAAAATCTTTAAATAAATGAATTGACATTCACAGTAACGTCATTTGTATGTAAGAAGCCTGTCAGAATGAACAGATAGACGAAGTATTTTAGCGTGAGGACTGGAGAGCCAGGTCTCTGCAGTGTATTCAACCAAAAAAAGACATGTCGCTAAAGAGAAGTCTCTCATATCTCTGTTAATCTGATGGGCTAAATTTAAGATCTATTTTAGAGTTCATATCGTTCACATATTTGTTCATTCACTGTGCTGGTTTGCTATATGTAGTTCCTTTCTTCATCCCCATTACTTATCTGTGAACAGACTCAAATGGTCAAATTGCCAGTTTTATTCGTCAGGATAATTTTATATTCCTATAACACTATTTGTGTAAGTAAAGAAAGCAGTGATAAAAATCTAAAGCTCTGACTCATTGCTTTTATCTCATTGGCTTTACCAGAGGAGTGATGCATCTTTTTACTGTATTAAGCACACCAATGACAACAACTCTCCGGGCCCCTATGTAAATTCAATTCAAACCTTAATTTATTTGTCACAAGGGGTAAAGAGAAGATCCACCAGCTTAAAGACAATTAGCACATCCAATATTCTTCACTGTGTTTTCATGTAATGTCCAATGTTTGCTAAAATCTGCACCACTTGGAGGTGTAAATATGTCCTTGTGTGTGTAAATGCGAGTGCTGACAGATGATGCGTTTCCTGGGTGCTGTGACATGAACAGTATGGCAAGCGTGAGGAAGCAGGCAGAAAGAGGGACCAGACTGCTCTCTAGTGTGCACATCTCATACTGTTGCTGCTGCAGTCTCCCTACTCCGCGCACCATACTCTGCGTTTACCTCTCCAACGTTCACAAATCCACAGAAAATTCATTTCAAAATTATTTATTATTTTGAAATTGAATTTCAATCTTTCTACAACTTGTAAGTAGCAGAAATAGAAAGCATTAGTCTGGTTAAAGTACAGGTTTGAAGATCAAATGCTGGGATCCATAATTTTATTCTGTATGCGTCATGGTGGCATTTTCTTCTCTTTTATCTCAAGGCTGTTCATGGTAACACACAGGCAAATCATCAAATGTCCGGGAGGCAGTGTGTCTCTCTTAAAATAGGTCAATTAATATGCTTTGTTTTGAAACATTTTTTTTCAATATCCTGCAAATAAAATTATTTTATACAGACATTGTCTTGATTGGGAAAATGGCTATTTATACTGTCTTGCTTTACAACAAAACTATGAGCTATACTAACTAAATTAGTCACTGATTAATGATTGAAGCTGTATGTGGAGGCTCTTACAATAGCAGTGATAACAAGTATCAGGTTGCCCCATTGTGCTATTATAATTCACTAAAGGTTCACAGCTAAATCAAATATGCATTGACTTTTACTCCAAAAACAGTACCATTCAGTACAAAGTGAAATGTTGTGTCTACAATGTAATAGCATATTAGAATTGAATTTAGAATTCCATAGTAAAATTGGGTGTGTTCCATGTTAGAGCTGCACAATTTAAAAAAATGGATCACAATGTTTCAAACAAGTATTGTGACAGTAGTTAGATTTGCAGTTAATGTATAAAATAAGATTCAGTTCAGTGTGCTCATTTCAAACAGGTCCGAAAGCATCAACATTTAAGCACACTGTGATGTGAACTACTAAACTAATTCAAGAATTCCATGCAATTCCATCCAATCAGAAGGTGTTTGTAGAGATCTAAAACTATAGGGTTAGCTTTTCTTTCTGCATTCAATTATCTAAGTAATTGCATGGGCATTGTAATATCTAAATAATCACATCTTTGTGATTTCATAACTGCACTTACTCAAATTGTGATTTTGATTGAAATTGTGACATATTGTGCAGCCCTACTCCACACCAGTTTTGTTTAACTCGCTATCTGCTTCAGCTGAAGTAAATGACTAAATTAATGGCGCTCTGAAGCTCCTTATGCTTTTGCTTTGATGAGTGATAATGCTACTGTCTGTTTGTAATTTATGGTACCAAAGAGTGGCCCACTTTAAGATGCCACACAGTTGTTAATCATAAGCAGAACAACTGAATGCCAATGACTGCAGTGTATGACAGGGCATGTGATGCTTTTGTGAATTAATGGATTTTTACACATTTCCATGTTTGTTTCCAGTCACTTCGACTAACATACAACTGCAGGCTAAAATCTAAAGTTTCAAAACCTCATTTGTACAAAGATTGGATGATGGCTTGCACAGAGCCGGGACTGGCACTGCTATTGATTTCATTTCGTTCCTTTCTTAAAGCAGCTACGAGGGCAAAAGGTGATTGAGAATGGCTGTGAATATTTTAAAAGCTTTGAGTCCTGAGGCTGACGTTAAACTACTTTAGTTTTATCTATATCCAGTGTGACCCATTCCTTCTCTTTCTGTTTAACTCCTTTCCCTCTCAGACTATCTGTTACCAATGGTGTCTATAAGAGACAGTAAATGGTGGGAAAAACATCAATTCATCTTACTGACAATAGATCAAATCTGTGCTTGACCCGAGCCTGGGGTGATAATTCCCCGTGGGCAGATATGTGCACTCAGACAGCTTCTATTATGAATGCCTTGATTGATGATCCTGTGTGAAAATCAATAGAGATGAGCACTAACCAAAATTATCGCTGCAATAACAAATGTATTCATCCTAGCCTGGCAGCCGCCAAAGGTTGGGAATGATATGTTTTATTTATACCTAAATCTATAATTGATTTGGATGATATGTGACTGACATGGTCAACAAATCAGTCAGGAAAAGTGTGAGCTTGTATTGGTTTTAAAAGGTAGATGGGCAGAAGACCGTGACATTTGCTTTGCACTAGCAGGCGCAGCTGTTTGCCAGCCAGAGGACAAACAGGAGTTATATGTGCAATAAAATACACTTGCTGATAGGGCTGCAAAAGTGGAAATGTTGCAACTCAGACAGTAGCACTATCACTGTGTCTCTTGATTTACCATAATCCCACCTAAATATAGCATGTACCCCATATTGAGAGAGAGATTAGGAGTAGTGGTCACAAAGAACATGTTCTTATTGCAGAAAGAGAAAGCATAAAAGAAACATGGCAACAATTTATCTTCAATTTTCAGACAAGGACTGACATAAATTTACCGTAAATTAGAAAAAACAAGAGAGCCGCTACATAAGCCATCAACAAAACGGTAGCATATGGTAAAGAAGACCCGGACATGTTTCTCCCAGCATCCCTCAAGACTCCGGCTGTGTCTACCTCGGCCTGTGTGACCATCACGCTGCACATTATTGGGACGTAGCTCTCATTACAGCTGTGGGAGGCCCTCAGAGATGCAAACGAATCCTTCAAAAATGAATTAACCTGGCTTCTTCCTGTGAGAGCTATTGATCGAGCTACATTCTGCCGTCCCATTGGCACTGGGACGGCGCTGCATAATAAGAGCTTACCGCCCCCTCAGAACTGGGTGCAGAGTTAAATCATGGTGGCAGCGCACACTCTCCACACTGAGCTGTGAGGAGCAGGCTCATGACTAATGACAATGTGTGGGTGGCTTTCTACAGCTCCAGCTATAAACAGGTGGGTTTAGCGATCGATATTCTAATCATCGTCAACATTATCTAGCATCCAAATACAAGATGTGTTCTCTCATTCGTAAAGATTTCTCTCCTTCTCTGGTGCTGTGCGTTAATACACCTAGAATGCACTTTACAGTCTAGTGCAAAGGACATAGAGGAAATCATTTAAATTCAGCTCATTTCAGGCACTGATTTATGCTTCATCAGAATGAAAGAGTGACTCAATTTTGGAAATATGATAGAGATCATAGAAATATTATGTAAAAAAAGAACTAAACTTTGCTGAGTGGTTTGTGTTTCTTCTTTGCAGCATGGAGACAGTACTTATCTCTGGTATTGTAATTAATAACAATTAATTAACTATTATAATGTGTATGTGTAAAAAAAAGTTGCCTTAAAGGGGACATATTATTCTGTTTTCTGATCAATGTTATGATGTTGTTTCTTCATCAAAAACATATCTGGAGATGTGTTGTGTTTGTGTTCAGGGCAAAAACACACATTTAGGCTCAGTTCTTCTCTCAAACAGAAAACACTCTGTTCCACCTTATGATGTCATGTGGCAATAGAGGAAGTCCTCCATTGTGTGTTTAAACCCCATACATTTTCAGTAGAATCATTTGGATGATTTCATCTTTGGAATTGCCAATCTCTTCTGAAATAAAGGTCAAAAGTAGCTGTTCAACTTGAAAAGTACCGCTTCATGACATGATGTGGAACAGAGGATTTTGAGCAGACTGATAATAAAGGATTACTCAGATATGCATGAATGAAACAAAACACAACTCCAGGTAAGTTTGAGGAGGTACCAACATTCTAACATGGCCTACAACTCACAAGAGTCAAAACTGCGTAATACAGGACCTTTAAGTTTATGGCAGCAACTAATATCACAAACGTCAACCTGATTAACCTCAAAAAGCAAAGCAATTAACTTGTGAATTTTAGTCCAAATACCAGCTACGATGCCCTCATGGTTTACTCTGCAGCACATCCCTCTGAGCGAGAGTGGAGCGAACTGTCGGAATAATAACTTTGCTAACGCAGACACGGGTCCGATAGGGCACTGTAATTATATTCATTACTCAAACCAACTCTCCAGGCAGCCTATAGCTCTCATCGCCCACTGCCTCATTTACATGCACCATACTCAAGCCACACTGAATTAATAATCATCACCCAGCAGTCATTACTCTTACCTACATATGCCCCAATATGGGCAGAGCCATGGTGAGGAAGGTGAACTACCATGCTGGCATCACTGAATATTCGTTATACTGATTCAGAGGGTGGTGTACGGGGCCAACCATGGGTGAATGATGCGGTTTTATCTATTGTTCTTACTGTGCAGGCAGTGGTTAAAGTGGGACTAAACACTAACTTTGTGCATGGGGTTTTAATGGCGTTCTTTACTGTTAGTGTTTTTGGGGTAATTTTAGTGTAAACTAGGTAATTTTGCAGCTGTGTTTGCTGCCTCCAGTGGCTCTTGTAATTCCAAGTGCTAAGTGTGACATCATACTGTACTGCCCTAATTAAAAGGTGCTGTACATGAGTTTCACTTTGAATTCATGTTAGTGACAAATGAACTAGTTCGGTTATTCACTTTTTTAGAGACTAGGGCAGAGTTTTGAGGTCATGGTAAAGGAAACGACAACTAGCATGCTCACCACACACTTCCTAATTTTGCAGGCAGTACACAGCAGACTTATTTTGACCTCTATATATACAATATATCTGTACAGGGTCAAGACAACAATATAGTTACAGGCATTAAACACTACTTGTTACTGATTGTAAAGGCAGAGTTTGCATGGGCAGAGTTTGATACTGATAGTGTGGATACCTGTTAGACCACTCTCACTGTTCCTCATAGCTCCAAACCCCTCCCCATTAGTGCTCCAAACACTGCTTAGTTAAGCAGCTCTATTCGAAATGTGGTTGAAGGGAAAGTTTAGGTGTTTAGTCCCACTTTCATGGCAGCAGGGTCAGTCAGTGAAATAACAGGCCAACAGCTGGGCGTGCATCTGGGCGTTCATGTAGCCCGTCTGACGCTCATGTGGGTCAGAGCCTAATTTCAGCCAGCATTACCGATGGAATGACAAAGCTTTATCCGCTGTGGGATTCAGGATTACTTCTTCATTCTTATTCATCTGAAAGGCTGTGTTCTGATAGATCAAATAATACAGCTTATTTCTGCACGCCCTTTCCACTTGTTGGAAGTCATTTGTTATTTCCTGGTGCATGTTTATTGACTTTTGAAGGGGAAACTAGCATTTTATTTTACTTTCATGGGTG
>JACN01111339.1:0-18829 GCA_000787155.1 Scartelaos histophorus | reverse complement strand
TGACACATGGTAACTGAAATACAGAACATTTACAAATAAAGTGTAAGTTAAGTGTTCTAATAAGGTATTTTTGAATGTGTTTTAGGAGGCAGTATAGTCCAGATAACGATTATCAAAATACAACTGTATAACTATTTCCAGTTGTTAATTATCACAATTGGTCAAATAAATCACCGGAGCCCTAACTTATGAATACTCTTACTCTTACTTTTAGGGACATTGCATTTGATTTACATTCATTTTCTGGAGACTGAAACCTTAACTATAGTCACTTCTTACATAACCTTAACCTATTTTAACCCATATTATGAACTATATACCAAGTTGTTGATGTACCAACAAAAGATTCACGTCATGATGACATGACTTTTGTTCACAAAAGAGAAGCAGGTCCTCATAAGGTGAGTGTGTATACAGGTTTTACTCCCCAGTATGCAATGAATACCCACCCATGTGTCATTTAAGTACACGAGAGAAAGTAGTATTTGTAATATCATCTAGTTACTGAATTAAAGTATTATAACAAGGGCTTCAATATTATCATTTACATTTAATATCACACATCATTCGTTACTGTGACAGGCAATTATGGCAAGAAAATGATCATGTCATAAATTCATATATAGTGTAATAAATTGTATTATTTTAGTTTTTTTCTGGTGGAGTTATGTTGCAATGTTTTCTGGTGACTTATTTCACTATTACTGTGTCTGTGTCTCTTCCTACTCAGACATGTCATGTGATCATTTGACCATTGCCCTGGTTGACCTTTGTATGTATGACTGTTGTGTTGTGGACTTAAAGCGTTGCACAAATTCTAGCAGGAACTTTGATCAGCTTTTTAGCTTTCAAAAGGAAATCCACTCAGTTCTAAATATATAAAACTCTACTCCACAAAAGGTGTAATTGTTGCAGAACAATAATACATGGTTAATTTAAACAGACATTATCATGCCATTTGAATACCTTCATTTTATCATCATCTGGCATCTGCTTGGCTCCAAATGTTACCATTTTGTCTGGAATTTTCCACAGTAAGGCAATAAATACAGAACAATCTCCATCTAGTGATTTAGTTTTTAGTGGGAATTAGTGAGATTTAAATGCATACTCCATTCTTGCTGTTTGATAATCAGGTTATGCAGCTTTAAAGTACCATGTTTAAGTTAACAATAGTCTTGCCCAGGGACACAAGAACAGACATGATTTGCACTTGCAATAGGTGTGTATAGCTTACCTACTTTCTTTTTTGATTTTCAGATTTTCTTTTAATTTGAGCTCTTTTTTTATCTTACTTACTAATTTCTGTGATTGTTTGACTTATCCCATTGTATCTTATGTCTGATATTGATGTTCTCACCACAAAACTGATCAATATGACCCATTAAGACTCCTCCTACTCCTACAATAATTCGATCATACCTTGACGGTCTTCTTGGCGTACTTGTCCAGAGCAGCTCCCTGGGTCTTGAAGATGGCGACGTTGGCTTTGAGCAGGTCCTTCCTCTCCATGCCCTCCTTCCTGGGCATGGACCCTACCAAGAGGGCTGCATCGATGTCTTTGAAGGCCACTTCCACTTTGTCTGTGGGGATCACCTCTGCGGGGAAACAAGGGAAAACACAGTGAAACATAGTTACACTTTTTGTGTTTAATTTGAAAAAGTAATCACATTTGGAAAACTTTACAGCTATTTTATAATAATATTTCTTAGCTTTTCTGAGTCACTTCTATGCATTCCCTCCTTCGTGGCACATCAAACGTCAACTATCATTGTAGCCACAACTGCCATGAGGCAAACTAACAGAGTCATGACTTAGATTCTGAGGAAACACCCTCAACACCATTGATCACACAAAAATTCATATACAGCAAGTAAGGTGGCCACACAAGCGTGTCAAAGCCTGATCCCATCAGACTTCACCCACGTCGCCTAGTATGAAAGTGGAGTGTGTGTGTGTGTGTGTGTGTGTGTGTGTGAGAGAGATGGTGGTGGTCAGGAATAATGCTCTGTAAAGGCGTCTGAGTGTCCAGAAAAGTGCTGTATAAAACTGATGCATTATTATTAAGGCAGATAGAGTGTCTTGCCAAAGGACACAACACACTGAACTTGGGGAGAATGGGACATTTACTTGCTAAACTAATAACTGGATATAAAATCACAGGCATTTCAAAGCGCGATAGAGGTCAAACATATATAATTAGCAGGTTTGAGATCCCATGGAGACAGGATATTTTGTTGTCTACATGGAACATTATTTAATTACAACCAGAGGAGGGAGGAACATCAAAAATATATTGCATCATCATATTGGAGATATACAAATTTGGAGAACATGAAATGTGATTACTTTGATTAGCTGTGATTAATCTTGATGCCTCTGCTGGCTTTAGTCACAACGCTGCATATGCATGATGTAATAACCCTGTTCTTTCATCTTTCTACCAATTATTGACAGTTTATTTACGTCATGCATTTTAACCCTTTCAGATAACACTCAAAGTCCTGAACTTATTCGTCGATAAGATGCCTTTGCCTCATCCTCCTATCTGCCTGAACTTTAGTCTGTTTCTCTCATTGTTGTCCCACCACTGCTGTGATTGGCTGCTGCTTGGCCTGAATAATCCACCAATCACAGAGCTTGTACTCCACACACCTCCCTCCTCCTTTAGTACGCACATAAAAAAACCACATGGGGGTCAAACATCTGCCCGGCAACAAAGATTTAGTCACTTGCATTCGTAAGACAGCAAATTAAGTCAGCATGTATCAAAGTGAATCTTGATGATGACAGAAATTATAAATCATGATTATTTGTTCTAGAAGTGAAATTACAGTGGTAAAAAAGTACAAACAATGACTTCTGTACTGTCAATCACACAGCCCATCACCAAAAATTCAGGTCAATATTCCTTGGCCTCAGGTTTAGATTAAAAGAACAACAATAATTTAACAAAAATATACAAAAGGGAAAAACTTCTGCCTTTGAAATATAATGAAAATCCATTGGGAATATTTGTGTCATCCTGTTTGAGCCCTGGTTCAGGTCTGCATCTGCAATTCTGTATCTGGTTTAGATATTCTGAGAGTCAAATATTTTATGAGGTGATACTTTGTGTAAAGGTTTAGGAACTACAGATCTAACATGCAAAGCTGGAAGTTTACATTTAAGGTACACTTCATTGTGCCCCTTGGAAGGCATTACTCTGCATTTGACCCATCCTTCAATGCCGGCAGTTTGTTTTATAGTGGGAAACTGGGAAATCCAAAGACAGTCTTGTATCACAAAAACAAAATAAAGCAAAGAAGAAGAAGTGTTGCTTAAATTAAGTCTAAGTCCTCACCCCTGAGCAGAGGCAGAGCACAGTCCTGCAGCTCCATCACCACACCGTCCAGCACTGGCAGCATGGGAGGGATGTCCAGGAGCATCAGGACAATGGGCTACAGATGCAAAACAACAATAAAGTAGGAATGTTATAACATGTTAGTAATGTAAATATATACAGAACAGGCCCATACTGGTTTGGTAAATACATCAGTTTTGAAAATTATAGTATTACAATCTTGAATAAGTGAATGAAGCAAAACAAAATCTGGTATTGATGAAGTGTTGACCAAGGATTCATCTTATTATGCCTAACAGTTAATGGTAAAGTTACAGCCTTATACATTTTTGTTGATTACTTGCAATATTTTTCAATTCAGGTCAGGCTAGACCAAAAAAAAAAAAGATACTCCGAGCATCTGGACCTCATGAGCCAGTAAAAGCTGATAATTTATGAACAAGAGCAGACTGCAGACATATGTGATAGCAGATTTTCACAACCTTTGACATTTAACACTACAGCCATGTGTCACTGGCAGCTCTTCTCTGATTAACCGAGACCAGGAATGCAACAGTTATGAAGAGCATGCACAGATCTGTTTAACCCTAGGACAACTGAGGAAACACTTAACCAGAGTCCAAACCGGTCCAGATTCAAAGTCCAGACGGTTTAGAGCCCAAGGCCAAAGAGCTCCTTCACTTCACTTGTGAATGTGTAGTGAGCTAAATTAGGGCTGCACAATTAATTGCAATAAAATCGAAATAGCAATTTGACTTGGCACAATTATCAAATTACAAAGGCTGCAATTATTTAGATAATAGAATACAAACAAAACTGGTTATTTCACAGACAATTGTTGTTCTACCTGTAGTTTAGTCTGAAATGTGAACCGATGTATTGCACAACATTGTAGTCTTCCTTCAAATATTAATGCTCCTGGAGTTACACATTGAACAGAATCTTATTTTTTAAGAAAAAATCATATTGCAACTCTCACCACAGTCACATGGAAAAATTAAATTTAATTATTTCCCCAAACTGTGCAAGCTAAATACCTACTCTCAAAATTACAGTGGAAATGTGAAAGCTGTGCTAAAAAATAATGCACAACCTTATTATAATCATGTTTCCATTGCAATTAGAGTCCACAGACAAGAATACATCCCTTTTTGTACTCTATTGTATCCATTAGGTACAGTACATTTGTACAATGGAAGCTATGTAGCCAATGTTTTATTTAGAACTGACTGAATGCATCTGACTCTGCTTATATCCAATGACATGAGTGCACTGTTCCGATGTCCTTATAATGACAAACGTAGGTCACACCACCACCATACAGGGACGCAGTGAAAATGTTATTATAAAACACAGTGCTGAAACACTGGGATTTCCAACACTGAACCAGAGCTCTCTACATACAACATGCATGATCCCATTATGTAACACTAGTGGAATTGCCCAGCATCCTTTGCAGTGAAGAGGCACAGCTCATGTTATGTAATTTGGGGTCCAGCTGTACTTTCATTGATACATGGAAGTTAGGGCTATATAATTAATGGCAATAAGATGCAGGCTGCAATTATAAAAGTAATAACTGTAATATGTTTTTCAGAACATGTTTGCAGAGATTGTGTTCTTGTTAGTTTAGAAGAGAAGACAAATAAAAATTAAGTGCCAAAAATTGCAATAAGATTTCCAATATTGGGAAGCTTGCAAACAATTCAAGATTACACATATAACTTATGTTACCTTTAATTGTGCTGAAATTACTCTATTTGCTGAAAGTGATGTATTAAAATGTTTACTTAGTTTTGAGGACAAAAAACACTTCAGGTACAATTTGCTGAAAGTGATGTATTAAAATGTTAACTTAGTTTGGAGGAGGACGTTCAGGCACGTTTTTAATGAGGGAACAACACTGCAACATAGTAGAAAACTTCAAAAAGTCAATTTTTAATAATAATACCCCCTCCTCGAAACCATTAAAGCCTTAACACTGACTCATTTTGAAAAGCACCATAATATTGCAATCTATGTTTGTTTATACGTGCTGTTACTGAGGTCTTACCTGGTCCGCTCCGAACACATCTCCTTTGGCAATGCTGTAAAGGAGGGAGTAGGCGATTTGACCAGCAGCGCCGGTAACCACGACACGGATGGGTTCAGCCTACAACACAAAACAAAACATGAAAAATACTGGCAGACGTGGGTACAAACACACACTAGGGCCTCATCAGGTAACCAGTTTGAGCATTACCTCATTAATAATACGCCTATGGAAACAAGACAAACTAAGCTTATAAAATACCTATATACACCTAAATGTATATTGTTTTCTATAGGTTTTCCATATTGATAATTCTTATTCAAAGTATTCATAATCTCAAATCAGTACTAACCAGGACCAGCCTTGCTTAGTATCTGAGATCTGATGAGATAAACCTTGTGGATCAATAAGATAAGTCTAAGTCTAAAATGTAAGATGACAAATAATGACCAAAAAAATGCAATATTGTATACCTATTCAATGAATTTATACTTAGTCACGATCACATTAGAACAAAAACAAATAAAATACATTAAACTGCTAGTATTAATTCTCTGTTCTTTCATAAAATCAAGGAAATGCCTAACATGTTTAAAAAATACTTATAAATACTGCCAACACTACCAAAATTGAAAGTTTCTGTAATAGTATTAAAATAATTCCATCCTTGAGGTCTTTGCCTACAATTAGAACATGAATGTAAGTAAAAGAATTTGCACAAACTTTTTAGCATAAACTACTTCTAATGAATCTGGATATTACTCTAAAGTAATCTTATTAACAATTGCATCTACTCAAAACTAATTCTCAAATTCTGTATAAAAGAAAGGCCCGTGTGTGTTGCAGTTCAGATATAAATTACAATGCTGTACAATGACCTTGTGGGAGTGAAGGTTGGAGAGAGGGGAGGACAAATAGAACATGGCTGGTTTAATTTACAGTGTATGACATGCATTTCTCATGTTTTAAGGCCAATGTAAGGTTAGGTAAGGTAAAAGTTGTTTTCAGATTGCAGATTGGAATGGGTCTTTCTCTACCATGGGGGCTGGAACCATTGTATACCATAATAAACTGCTGAATTCCTGTGAAATATTCAAAAAGGTTGAAATTGCCCATTGTTAACCTAGTTTACATCACAACTACAACTGGAGAAATGAAACAAACGTGAGGACTTGAAACTAATCCCAGAATTTCAAAGTTAAAATAAAATAGGATGTGAAACAGCAGAGTTTGCAGAATACATCCATGAAAACTACAATAAAAGACATTCGTAATTTGGCTACATTGCCCATTTCTAAACATCAAATATAACTATATATGGTCACATGCACAAGGGAGTATTTCTGCATCACGAGGCGACAATAACCTGCGCCATCTCAACCCCAAATCCACGCCATAACTGAATGCGCAATGTTCATTGTGCAGAAACACGGTACACGGATGCGCTTAATCCATTGAACATTTTGAACTGGCTGCTCTCATTGGTTTGTCAAATGACTGAAATACAAGAGCCGTGACGCAAGTGCCACGCCATCCTCGTTAAGATGGAGGCAAAAGAACCGAAATCTACATTTATAAACACCATCAAAATGCAATGCGTAAAGTCGCCATTGTAGTTTCTAGCGTCCCTAAAGCTGCGCACAGGAATAATATATTTTAAGTTGTGCCAGTGCATCATAACTGTATTGTACTTTCAACTCAAGCCTTGTTTTGGCAATATCACAATGACGCAGACGTGAACCGCTAGGGATGCTTCGTCTTGGGTAGAAAAGAGTTGACATTATATTCTGGTTATGCAGTAGGAAAGTGGTGCATCGTCTTCTTACCATTGCAGTGCGGTGAGGTGAGGACGAGAGGTGTGCAGCCTGATCTCCGGGTGGACAAGACGGGAAGGCAGGGTCACCTCTGCGCTACCCTTGTTCTGTACCAAGCTCCAGTCAGGCGCCAGATCGACACACGCCCCCGTCTCTGGGAAATGTAGTCTTTTGTTTTCGTTTCACGTGAAGATCAGTTGTCAATGGACTCCATCTCCCACAATGCACTGTTCTCTGCTCTGATAACGCCCCCTACGTGCCAAACACGGATGGATTTATGAAAAAGTGCAGTCTTTAATGACCCCTAGTGGTCATCGGGGAGACTGCACATTCCAAAAGAGCCAGTGTCAAAAATCATTTAATTCAGCATCACAAAGTTCTTAAAAAATGGAAATGCGGATGGAGATCATCATTTAAAAAGGTGACACTGAAGAGATATTCAAAAGACAGAAGTAGCAATGGTCAACTTTATTTTTCCGCCGAAAGAAAGTAAACAAGAGGAGTCCGTGATCCAGGAAATAAAACAGTTCCCGCCAGAGTTTCATGATCCGGGATTAAACTGGGAGGACACGCCTTAAACAGTCGGATTGTACCTGGACAGGGTGAAACACTTAGTGTGTGGTAAGTATTAACTTCCTCCACCACATGTTTTGACTTTGACTTTGTTAAGGGAATCGTGAAAATTAAAAGCTATATATTGTAATTTGATTTCCTGGTGAGAGACTAATTGAAACCCAGAACAGAGCCCCGAAAATCGCAGAAAATCAAGTAGTAAACACAGACCGTGTATATAAATGGACATAAGCATAGTCTATGTATATATGAATGGACATAGCTAACGCGTTAGCCGCCGCGCGCCAAACAGGAAGTGCTCCAGGAGGCTCCTCCCGCTCCTTCTGACTCTGGCTCCCATTGACTTACATTAGCATCTTGTCGCTCGTCTCTTTGTCCCTGCTCCTGTGGCCTCGTCAGTTTGGTCTTAAAATGTTCGTATTAACTCGCTCTACATGATCCTGAATTTTTTTGTTTTGTCCGTCAATACAAGTTTTACCTGCTGCCATTTTTTGTCTCTAATGGTATATTCTGGACAAATAAACTTTCCCCTCTGCTTCTTACAGAGATGGCGGCTGTGCTGTTGACTGAGGAGCAGCTGCTCTGCTCCATCTGCCTGGACGTCTTCACAGAGCCAGTGTCCACACCCTGTGGACATAATTTCTGTAAGGACTGCATCTCCACTCACTGGCAGCAGGGGGAGCCCTGCCTCTGTCCCATGTGTAAACAGGAGTTCAGCTCTCAGCCTTTGCTGCAGGTCAACACTTTGGTCTCGGAGCTTGTGGGACAGTTCAAGAACAGGCCTGTGGAGGGCGCTGTGAGCTGTGACACAGTGGCCACTGCAGGAGACGTCCCCTGTGACATGTGTCCTGAGCCCAAACAGAAGGCCCTCAGGTCCTGCCTGTTCTGTCTACTGTCCTTCTGCCAGAGCCACCTCCTGCCCCACCAGAGCCTGCCCCAGCTCAGCTCACACCCACTCACGGAGCCCGAGGGCCGCCTGGACCACAGGCTGTGTCCCACTCACCACAGAGCCCTGGAGCTCTTCTGTAGGAGCGACCAGGAATGTATTTGCCTGCTCTGCGCTGTGCTGGAGCACAAGAACCACCAGGTGGTGTCCTTGAGCGAGGAGTATGAGCAACAGCAGGGGGTGCTGCAGAGAACACAGGCTGAAACCAAGCACCTGATGGAGGAGAGGCAGGAGAAGATCCAGGAGGTGTGTGAGTGGCTGCAGCAGAGTGACAGGTGTGTTGTTCAGGAGACTGAGCGTGCCCAGCTTCTGCACAGCGCTCTGATGGGGTGTGTGCAGAGGAGTGAGAGGAGACTCAAAGAGGAGCTGCAGAAGAAGCAGAGGAACACTCACACACAGGCACAAGAACTGACCACACAACTGCAGCAGGAGCTACAGAAGCTGCAGTGGAGGAGCACAGAGGTGGAGATGCTCCAACAAACCAAAGACCATCTCATCCTCCTCCAAAAAATGCCCCTCAACACCAGCACAGACCTGAAGGATTGGAGCCAGACCCGCCTCCAGGAGCCCAGCTTTGGGAGCACCGTGCACAGGGCCATGACTCAGCTCCACTTCACACTCACACAAGAGATGAAGAAACAGGCTCAGGCAGAACTGAGTCAACTAAAGAAGTGGGCAGTGGATGTGACCCTAGACCCAGACACTGCAAACCCATGGCTGGTCCTGTCTGCAGACCTCAGGCAGGTTAATGAGGGAAGTGAAAAGAAAGAACTCCCTAAAAACCTAAAGAGATTCAAAGATCTTCATGCAGTTTTAGGAAAACAAAGTGTCTCCTCTGGGAAATTTTACTTTGAGGTTCAGGTAAAAAGGAAAAGATGGTGGCATTTAGGAGTGGTCAAAGAGTCGGTCAAAAGATGGGGAGAATACACACTGAAACCGGCAAATGGAGTCTGGGTGATTACTTTAAGATATGGTTTGTACCAAGCCTGCAGCGATCCAAGTGTAATCCTCAGTCTGCAGTCCGTCCCCGCTGTGATCTCTGTGTTTGTGGATTATGAGCAGGGCCTGGTCTCCTTCTATGACTCTGACTCTGGAGCTCTCATCTACTCCTTTAGCAGCTGCAACTTCACAGGAAAACTCTGTCCTTTCTTTTATCCGGGTAACATTGATGAAGGAAAAACTCCTCTCATCATCTTGCCAAGAGAGCAAGTGAAGTAGACATCTTACACACTGCTGTCAACTACACAGTATTAATAACAAATGTTACAGATACAAATTTAGAGCTTATCTTTTATACTGAAAAGTATCAGGGTTTTTTTCTTTTAATTTCATATATAGAGTTGTTCCTCCTTAGCCACTGGATTTTTGGAGCTGATATTTGGAGTTCAAGTTTCTTTGATATCGGTGTTTCTGAAATAAATGTTAAGTTGTGTTCAGAATAAACTATTGCAAAATAGTATTTTATTCTTGTTTATTTAATTATGGTGAGGTTGAGCTTTACAGAAAATCTAATAGAAAATGCAAATATTGATCTGTGATTTTTGTGACGCCAACTGATGAGATTTAGTGCCTTATCTAATATTAAAAATGCAATTGCTGATCCACTTTTATGTGATAGAAAACTTAGATGTGAGGCTGGTCACTGTTGTATCTCCCTGATTTCAGATGGGCATGATTGAAAAAAAGCAAAGTAAAAATTGTTTAGGCCTTTGGTTAAATATGTATAATCTATCTCCAGTAAACACATCCAACTCTAATGAAAAATGAGAATACAATTTTTCCATGCAATTATTTTCGTGGTTCCTTTTTTCCCTTCTTTTGTAGTTGTGACACTTTGTTGGAAAGAACATAACCAAGTAAATAATACAACAGATTTTAAAAGCCTTCACATATAGTCTGCACCACTGTTTTTGGATTTGATATTGTTTTAAATATTTTCTATAATAATAGTGCCCTAACTATTTTAGCCAATCAAAACTTAAGGGGTGGAATCTAGATTATAAATTGAAGCATAGAATCATTTATACTCTGATTTCATTATTCCTAAATGTCCCCCAGCATCACAGCAGCCTCAGGGGGGCAGGTGAACACAACAACCTTCTTCTTCTAAGCCTCATTCTTCCTCTTGTTTTTGTTGGTAATAAAATGGGCCTTTTCCTCATTGGTTAGTCTCCATTGATACTGGTAAAACAAACAGTTCATTTCACACAATCCAACAGTCCCTTACTTTACTTATGTCCTTTGAACCACACCTGCTGCTCTTCTCTGTTGGTTAAAATCCAGTGAAATTAGATTAAAACTGCTCAAACAAAAAGGCAGGTAGCCACAAAAACTGTCAACCACTTCTATCTTAAGAATATAAATTAGAAATGCTTTTAGGGTATTATTTCTGGCCCCTTCGCTGCTGGTGGGTAGAGATCCTGACCCAGAATATAAAGCAGCACATCACCATCCGTCTGTCCTCGAGCATGATGCAAATACAAATGATCAACCGTGCACCTTGATTGCAGGATTACTGCTTGTTTTGACGACTTTAGGCGGATGTGATGTCATTGTTTACTTGTCGCGACTTGACTGTGAGTCTGGACCAGAGCTGGAACCTGGACAAGACTCTCACTGAATTAATGATGTGAGCTCAGTCCCTCCAAAGCTGCTCAAGTTTCACATCACACGACACCGTAAAACATTCCCGGCCATGGAGAAAACATGATGGAGAAAAAAAAAAAACTACCAGAACTTACATGGTGCCCCTTTAAAATTGAGATTTTGGTCTAATTTCAGTGTTGGGAAGTATATTTATCAAAAATAGCATTCAGAAAACTAATTTTGAGTAATCCAGTACATATACTCTCTTATCTGGTTACTTTCCTTATTTAAAGGAATACATGACTGTACTTCATCCATCTAAAAGTATTCCAAGTATTCAAAATACAGTAGTCTAACTGGACCCTGTGACAGAATACATTTAAATTTGGATATTCTTCCCAACACCACTTAGGTACATTTTTTTGACATCTATCACCATGAAAGAATGCTATATACCCTTTTCACAATGGCTTCAAAATGTGATCATGCTATTGAACTGTTTGTTTAAAAATAATCTGTTAGGACAAGGCTTTATTTATTTATTGAATGAAAGTTAATATTGTTGTGAAATAAATATTTCGGCAGAAAGTGAAGATATATATAAGTTATTCCCAGGTCTGCTGGTGACTGGAACCTGATGTGCAGCTCTGAACTCACCTCCGCGGCCACGGCGCGCACCACCAGGTACATGGACGTGAGGAGCGTCAGCATGGTCCCTCCTCAGTGCGTCCCTCACGTTTAGATGATGAGTCTGGATCGAGCGCGACTGACGTAAACCAGCGCACAGGCTCGAGGAGAGAGGCAGAGACTCAGACGGGACACCGGAGCTTCATGGAGACTCTGCGGCACTGCACTGCGACTGTCCCGCCCGCCACGGCTCCGTCCCCCGGTGCAGCTGCTCGCTCCCGGTCCTCACATCCACCTGTACGTGTACGAGCACGCGCAGAGACACGGGGGCGCGCTCTGCAGTCTGGACTCTAATCAGATTGTGCGGACAGAAATAGCGCGTGGCTGAACTGATCAGTCTGACGTGCGGTGATTAAAAGTTGGACACATTCTAATCTATGGAATATAACTGACATAATACATGAATAACTTTTTAATGCAAGCCTCTGATTTTTGTCTCAATGTTTAATATTGATGCAAATACAAATCATTGCATGAGTGTGATCATTTGCATAGACGCAGTAACGTGTATTCCATATGTATATGTACATAGAGAAGACACTAAATAGATGTATGAAATTACACTGTGTTTATAATTATTACATAAATATATAATTGAATTACTACAGATCCTCAAACCTGAAAATTTAAGAAAGTAAAAGTGAAATTTTTGAAAAAATCTATGTGTGCACAATTATTGGGCCATTAATGTGCAGAATTATTACACAACTAAATTAAAAATGAACATTTCCTATTATTTTTCAATAGGGTTTAGGTCAGGTGAGGAAGGGGCCATGTCATTATTTTTTCACTGGCTCGCCTTACATTTACCAGCAGTATTTACATTTACCAGTGTTTTACCAGCAGAGGGCGCTGTGTGCATAGGGAATGTTTCACTTTCAAATTCCACGTGATAATCGACTTGGAAAAACATGTGGGGCAGATCTGTTCATACTGTGAAGGCCTCACCACTCCACAGATCTGACCTCTAACAGGGCCTGGTGCATCATCCTTGTCTTCATGATACATTTACTGCCAATCTAGACAACTCATCTCCATGGAAACAGGTCACACATTTTAAATCACTGTTTAAATCTGAATAATGCATCATATTTTTTAACACCTGACCAGCGGTGGAACATAAAGTAAAAGTTAAATACTGTACTAAAAAAACCTTCAATCTCTACTTTGCATACGTATATTTTAAAATGGATACTTTTTACTTTTATTAATTACATTTGAGAGCAGGTATCTGCACATTCGACTCCATTACTACAATTATTTTTGAATAGGACTGAAAAGTCAATGTATTTTTATTGTATGAGACCTGTTGAAAAGTCTGTGGGGTCATAGTTTGAGCAAACTAAGAAATACAAATAAAACAGCCAGGAAGAAAACAAACAAACAAAATTCTGTATAAATCTACATTTGAAGCTTTATTAGATCTCATAGTCTGAGTATGATACTTTTACTTTATATTCTTTAAGAGTTACTTTAATACTTAGAGATTAGAGATTAGATTAGAGTCGATTTTTTCATGTGATAATTGCACTCGAGTATATTTTTGTTCCAGCATCTGTACTTTTACTTCAGTAACAAAAATGAATAGTTCTTCCACCGCTGCACCTGAACAGCTGAATGGACAGAGGACACGTCTCAGCCTGCTGCATCTTCAAGTTTAACCCAAACCTGTGAGCGTGGCCTCCCCTGACCCTGCAGCCCCTGTCTCACCTTTATCCACTTATGTCAATGGTTTGAATCCTCCAAAAACACTTCACTCTAAAGATAACGGCGCATTAACGGGGTCTAGAGCTGCACTGAAAGTCCACGTGACGGTTTTCATGCTTTTGTTATTACTGCTTGGTTTGGTGGAGAACAGTTATCATAGTTTTACATCTGTGGCAGTTTGTGGAAAATAGTTTAACATGTTGAGAAGGAAATCACAAAAATACCAAAAAACAAAGGTGGTGAGTTCTAAAACAGATGACAACTACATATAAACACAAAAAAATCATCCAAATGGGCCCAATGTGGGTGAGGAAAGTGTTTTTCTGACACTTAAACCGTCCATTAAAAAATTATGTTTTGTCATTTATTTGTATAAGCATAACTATTGGGTTTTTGGGTTTTTTTACAGAATGGTTACTTGATCACAGTTGTGGAATTACCTACATGTCTGTTTCCCAGATCTGACCGGCAAAGTTCACCAAAATTATAAAAACTAGAAGAAAAAGGTTTTAGTAAAATATGAAATATAATGAAGTTAACTATAGTGAAATAACCCGTCTTGCACTTTAAAGCTGCACTGTTTCCTTGCCTTTCTGTGAATTTTATTACAGGTCTTTTTATTATTACAAAGTCATCATGGTAATTGTTAACTTTAATGTAATTCTGTGGAATTCCATGAATTTATCTTAAACAAGGGAGATGGACAAGACTAAATGCAGCACTTTTATTCACCAAAATAAATTCACATCCGTATCAAGTAATTTTTAACAACTCTTTACTTAACTCCGATCAGAATAACAAGGACAACAGCAAAAACATATAACAAATAAATTGTATTTTTGAGATGCACTTTTGACCCTGGCACTGGACCTAAACCTTTTGGCTGAAATCCAGGGGAAAATGTTTAATAACTGACGACCAAAACTGAAGATATTTAAGACTGATCTTTAGATATTGACTTCAACCTAAGCCATAACCATCAACATTTCTGAACCTGTTTTGTTGGATTTAGTGTATTTATACTACTAACTCTAGTGGGAATGTTATCTTGTTGATCTTGCGATTGGCGTAATTCTGAATTCACAGCCCTGCCAAGGTCATCTTCAAAATTCCAATCTGAATTTAATCTAATTGTAATTCAGATGTAAGTTGCCATCCCTGACGTTTGAACAATGGTGATGTATAGTTTATTTCTCCTGTATCGGTTCTGAAATCTGTCCGTGTGGCGCCATCTTGGCTTCAATCGCATCCGCTGGGTTCATCTTCAGTCCAAACCAAGGCCCCATGATGCACCTGGGCCGGCCCGCAGTCCAGTTTGTGAGTGGAAATATTCACTAATCCCCACATCGTCCTTTCATCAGACAAAACAAACACAGACAAGCAGACGCCATCAAAACACTTCAGGTCACACCATTCACTGAGTTACATAAAGTGTTGTCCAAAGCCATACATGGAAATAACCCATCGTCATCTCTGTCCTCTCACAATGAACTGGGACAAGAATTCTTCACTGCTTTGACCTTAGGCCCAACTTTTTTTATTGTTAAATAACAGAGCCCATTTACACAAGTCCTCCATTATATTGTATTATCTGTGGTGCCCACAGCCCCATGAGCCTTGACCCTACGAGGACAAATGTGAATGTGAATGTGAATTTACTTTGAGAGGATTTGCATTGAGGACCACAGTTTCCCATCATGCTCTGTGATCAGCTGCTCCTGACCGTGTGCCCCAGCAGCTGGAGGGTTCGTCAGTTGCATAAACAAATGAGGACAGACAATCTTCTTTCAATTTTTGCACAAAATAAAATATAAACAAAGAGTTTTACAAATGGAATATCTTAAAGGAGACACATTGTGCAAAATCTACTTTTGAAAGTTGTGGTGAAGAGTTTGTCTTCTGTTTGTCTCCAGATGTTCATGTCATTCAGTGGAAGCACTAACATCTCCGTGGGGTGGTGGACCCTCTACTAGAAAAGTTGCTCTTTAAACCATGTTTAACTTGACTAAAAATATCCCTTTGTCTGAGGGTCATACAGAGGTGACCTGACACTGACAGGGTGTCACATGACCATGAGGCGCCGCACTGTCCCGCTCAGAAAAAGACACTTTTATTACAGTTAAACTCACACAAGTGCACAGGTACACAGGTACCAGCCCGCAGGGAGGAGGAGCCCCGCTGCACAAAGACGGCCAACGAAACCCGAAACCTGGAATTAGCCTGACGCAAATTGGGGTGAGATGGCAAAGACAACATGGCCGCCGGGGACAGGCCTCGGTTTGGACAAAGAGAGTTACATGGACATACATGCACAGGGACAATGAGCGGGAACATACGACAAATTGAAAGGTGTAGGGTTTTAAAACAGTAAGAAAGCCACTTCAATAAAGCATGAACAAAAATTCAAAAAGAACAAACTATTGTAATTGAACAAACAAAATTTGTCATTTGTAATAAACTATTTTATTTCAATGAATGAATAGTATTTTTGTCCATACTTTATTAAAAATAAATATAAAGTTGCAGAGAAAACGTATTGCATATGATAGTATTTTACTTGTCTTTATTATTTAGAAAATGTATGTATTTATTTCATTTTCAAATTTGTAGGCAGTTTTTTTTATTATCTGATGAGTAAAACAAAAATCTAATATTTTAAGTAGGCTGATTGTTTATAATAGTGTGAGTAATATTGTCTGTTATGGTTTAATAGTGTTGAAATGAGTTGTAAAAATTTATAATAGTGTGAGTAATATTGTCTGTTATGGTTTAATAGTGTTGAAATGAGTTGTTAAAATATAGTTTCCTCATCAAAAACATACCTGAAGCCGTGTTTTGTTTCATTCACACATGTTTATCCTGCCTATTTAGACTGAGTTCTTCTCTCAAACAAAAAACACCGTGTTCCACCTTGTGATGTCATTTGGTAATATAGGAAGTGCTCCACTTTGTTTTTAAACTCCATACACCTTTACTAAAATCAGAAAATGACTAAACAGAAAATAAAATGTACATGCAAACTTGAAATGTTCCACTGCATGAGCATTTTGAACTTTGGAGATCTGTACTAATAATAAAGGATTTGTGAATGAAACAAAACACAACTCCAGGTCTGTTTTTGATGCAATAACATTATAATTGAAATCCTCAGGAGCCAATTTCATATAATATAAGACCCTTAAAAATATCTAATAATAGAAACGACCTACCCTATCCTCAGTGAAAAAGAAGGATTTTTGCCATCATATTATCAAATTAAAATAAAATATAATATCTTTTGACAGGTGAAAAGTCCTCAAAATGTTTAAAACCCCTATATCCAAATAATAATGTGTTCTGTATCTGACCTAAAATGCCTCCACCTGCTGCTAGGGGGCGCTGTTCACTGGACATTTGATATAAGACCAGGATTACATGTGCGGTGTTAAAGGATGTGTTCCACTAATTCTTCCATAAAGACCAACAAGACGAGAGGGAAGCAGTGCATTGTGGGAGCTGTAACCTGACTTATCTTGTTCTTGTGAGCCAGTGGACTGGGATTACCTCATTCTACTTTCCATTGTAATTCAATAACAAGAAGGACAAATACAATACAATTCCATTCTTTGTGTCCTTTTATTAACAAATTCCATATATTAATTTTACGCTCTATAATCAGAAGTCTTATTTTGACCTCAACAGCTGCTTACACAATACATCAGTACCGGGCCAAGAAGAAAATAATGTTGGATAAATATTTAAAGGGCTCATGGGACATATGTAAATCAACTTTTATGATCTTGTAACTCTACTCACAGTATTTCGATTCATGAATGACAGAATAATCCCGAACTGTACTGTCTGTATTGAGACTTGAGTGCTTAGAAAAGTTCTGTTTTCACCTACCCCCTATCTCCACCCATACATCAGTTTGAGAACATTTGTTGTTTGCTCATTCATGCCATTAAACTTTTATGCATGAAGGTTAGTCCTGGTTTAACTGGATTTGGTCCAGTTATTCCTGCTTTGGTCATAACCTAGTTCAGTTTAGTCAAAATGTTGCGTGTCGCTGTGTTAAACAGGAAATACAAGGTTAAGGCAGGTGAAGAAGTTTAAAGAACACGTATTGTGCTTGAGCTGCTTTAGTTATAATCTACTACAGTCATTATGGATCATTATGTTCATAGACCGTATATATGAATGGACATAGCTAACGCATTAGCCGCCGTGTGCCAAACAGGAAGTGCTCCAGGAGACTCTTCCGGCTCCTTCTGACTCTGGCTCCCATTGACTTACATTAGGATCTTGTCGCTCGTCTCTCTGTAACTGCTGCAGTGAGCCTCTTCATCTTGGTCTTAAAATGTTCTTATTAACCCGCGACAAATGATCCTGAATTTTTTTTTCGCTATTTTGTTAGTCAAAAAAATCCTATTCATAACATAGAGCCTGGCTCCAGATTCGCTCCTGTAGCCGTTAGCATCGCGAGACTCATTTTGACGTCACACTTGCTTAGTCCACTTTTTTATACAGTCTATGATTATGTTATATTTTAGCCCGTAGCACTTTTCTCCATTTGTGCCAAAATGACTTTGCAACACAACCAAATCCCATCTGAATTACACATGTGAATTACACAATGTGAATTAAGTGAAGTATGGAGCAATGGCTCATGCCGGTGGCGGTGAAAATGGGGGTTTAACAGCAAAATGAGGCTTTGCAATTGAGTAATTGCTCAAACATGCATGAACCATTCCAAATACAACTTCAAGAGGATAAACGAGAAGGTGAAACAACTATATCAGGTGAAAAGTTGATTTTGCATAATAGGCCTGCTTTAAAATCTTTAGTTTTTTCATGCGTTAAAATCAGGTACAGCGCAGTTAACTGACAATGTAATTTGAGTGAGGTGATTTACATTCAGCTGGTGATGCGTTTCGGTGACGGACGGGTTCTATCTGATGATATTACCATCTCTGATCTGATGGCGCTAATCAAAGAGGAGATCGGCCGCGCTAATCGTATTTATTCAAGAGCTTTAAGTCCCCAAAATGAGGGCATTAGCTTAAGCAGCGGTGTTAGCTCAGAGAAGAGGAGATACAAGGCAAATTATAAAATGAAAACAGCTATTTACTGAGCTTACTTAAACCCAATCAATACAGCGC
>KN491220.1:10432-23992 GCA_000787155.1 Scartelaos histophorus | reverse complement strand
CGCGCTTGGTGTGAATGCGGCTTAAGAAAGACACCCCCTCAGTTATATCAAGCTAATTTAGGGACACAACAAAAGAAACTTCACCTACTTGTGCCATATGTCTTGTCAACATGGCTGCAGTGAGGAGACTGGGAAAACCTGTTGTACCCCTGGAAATGGGGAATGTTGCACCTCTGAAAATAGGGAGAAGGAATCACGGAATCAAGTTTAAAAAAACAAACAAACATGCATTTTGTCTTCCTGACATATTAATACTTTCTCTCTAAGTCCTCATATAAAATTAAATTACATTGCCTTTGTAACATTAGCTTGTGTGCACACAAGATGGTGGAGGACAAGTTCACAATGTAGAAAAACATTAGGTCAAATATCTCAAAATATAGCAATAAAACGTCTTCTTGGCTTCACTTTAACAAGCCATTTTTACAGATATATGTCTTAACAATGTACATATTGCAGGTATATAACATTTGGTAATCTTTACCTGAAAATAGGGAGAAAGAATCACAAGAGATTCAGTGTTTCTCTCCAGCCGAAATTTAACGCAGAAGTTTAAAAAATAGCGCCTAGTGGTGGGTGAAGGCATTACCAATCACTAACCCATAGGATCCCAGGCCTAGTAGTCGATCACTGATGATATGATTACAACTCTGTATAATGAAATTACAGGAATATTACTGAAAAATAAAATAGAATGAACAGAACTGTTAACTCAGTTTATATTGTTTTAAGGCTTATGTAAATTAATATTTATTGCTATAATTCTTTACAGTTTTTAACCATTTTCTCTTAGTATGAAATCATATTATGAATTACATCACTGTAAATATGCACAGAGCACAGTATTAGGGGCAAATAGCACCATTCTAATGATCACACGAACAAATTAAGTTTGTGTTTTGACCTAGAGAATTAAGATAACAAGTTCTCTCAACTTACCATCATAAATCCCCTGAAAAATATGCAATATAATCTATTATGCAATGAGTCAACTTTTAGCAGGTTACAAAGTTCAATTAATGTATAATTGTAAGTTCTGTTAAAAAAAAAACGTTGGAATTTTTACGGTGCTTTAAGTATGATGAGGTATATGGAGGTATAGATGTGCCACAAGTTTTGAATTGTAATATTTCATATATTTCATGATTAATGAAATCAGTTAGTTGAAATAATGGAAATGGGAATAATTGAAAAAAAAAGTTAACATGTGACAGGTGGGTATGATTTTACTTGACTTTTCAGCATCTTTAATTCAGACTGACAAAATTCAAGTTGAGAAATTAAAGTTGTCGAATTAAGATAAAAAAATTCAAGCTGAGAAATTCAGATAAGAAAACATTCGGGTCAAAGTTCACCACACATTCCATTACTATGGGAACTTGCTAACACCAGGGGGCACCATAGCTATTTAGCAATAGAAGTGATTTATTTTTCTCTCTGCAGCCCTTATCTTATTACATAAAAATGGCAAAAAAAATCTACATTTTTTGTCTGTGTTTGCTATTGTGTGCATTGTGTCTCCACGGTAACAACTGAACATTCCACTTTCAGGCAGATGTATCTATAGGTTTAGTAATTAAACAAGTACAAACTGTACATATACAGGAATGTATATAGTCAAAATACCTCTGTATGCACCTGGACACATCATCGGTTGGTTCCACTTATGATTCTGAGAGGCCAGATTTCCTCCATGTTCACAGACTGTCAGAAAGATGTTTTTGCTTGAGTCACAGAAGGAGCAGGTGCAGCAGACACACTGAGAGCTTCGAGCTGTTAGAAAAGGAGCTAATTAACACTTTTACTTCCTTGTTTACAGATGAATAGACAAGACTGAGGTGTAACTTTAACATATGCAGCAAAAGTCTACTCTATGTGATGCTGCTCTGTCTGAAATTCTGTCAGACTTTCATTTTATGTTTATTTTATTACAATTTGACCAGAAAGAACTTGCTGGAACTATAACAGATGAGATTATTTGTGCAGTTAAACAGTGCAGCAATAGCCTACTATAGATTTTAACGTAGTAGTCAATTAGTAATGATCATGAAGAGAATGTATGTTTACAAGGTATTTTTTTGTAATGAAGTGAAATTGAACAAATGCAGGATAAGTTTATTCCATTCTGTGAAAACTTACATAGTGCACCTTTAATTGAACAATATTAGTTATCAATACATTTATTTATTTGCTTTATTTGTGGTTTTTCAGCAGAATAAACCAAACCGGAATCTCATTGGCCCCCAAATGCCCCAGTATTGAGAAATCCACAACAGTCCCAAATAAAAGTGCAATTGGTTTCAGCAATTAGCCTGTTCCCAGTGAACTCCAGTGGTGCAGTGCTGAATAATGCATGTGTTTATATGAGCACAGAACCTCATTACTGTGACCCTGTCTACGCACTGATCCGCGCTCCACAAACAAGTCAATAATGAATGCACAAACGAGCATTTAAATAGGAAATTACGCGCTGTTTTATTTTATGTATTCAAGTCGCAGATTTTTGATTTTGACATGGGAAAGTCTACAATTTCACAGTCATCTGAAGAATAGATGTTGGATTTATATAACTTCTCTAGTATGGCGTCCATAATTTGCTTATCTCCCTGGATATATTGCTTCAAGTGAGATTTTCTGCAATATGGTATTAAACTATATGTAGTATTTATTACAATACTTGGAGAAATATGCGTTTGTTGAGGAAAACAGCCTTTTCCTCTCATGTTTGTTAGTTTCTACACTTGAAACAGAAATAAAGTCCAGATGTTGGACTTATTCCAATATAAGAAAGCCATACTTGTGGCTGTGCTTGTTGACATTCTCAAGCAGAGACTTTATGTCTATACAGTCGTCCCTCTCTATATCGCGGTACACCTTTTCTGGCCTCACTGTTTTGCTTTTTTTGTGTGCAATTTGTTTTTTTTAACAGCATATGAATGTGCATTGTGTTCTGTCCTGATTGACTAAGGGACTGTAGACCACTGTCAGTCTCCTGCCTATACAGGACAGAATGTGTTCAGCCAAACTGACATAAATGTTCTATTGATAGAAGCGGGATTCTGAAGAGCTGTATGTTTGCAGCAGGGCCGGACGGGGACTAAAAAATGGCCCTAGACTTTTCCTCACCATTTGGCCACAGTCAGACTTAGCGATTGAGGGGCACAACTTTGGGCACAATCTTTGGTCCATTACATAAAGAAGGAGGAAAAGAACATAAGGATGACAGCAGCAATAAGGGATTTTACAGCCTTAAAACATATATAAAATAGCCTTAGCGCCTCTTTGTTGGCACGTTGCACAATCCAATCAGACTCCATCTGGGATGTTATTTGGCTAACAAGTCATGGCATCATGGCATCATCCATATCCGTGGTTCTTGTTCTATTTAGTTAGTTTGTTGTTAGATAGATTGGAATAACCTGCATTTGTCTTGACATATTTCTATGAGTCTCGCGCTTATCTTAACATCACCTTGGTACAATAATCAACTATAGAAGAGGTTATACAAAATAGTTATGTATCCTAACACCTTCTTATTGTAAACGTGGTCTCCTCTCCACGGATCTGACCCAGCGACTCCTATCTGTGTGCATGGAGCCAGATAAGGTTAATACTGTGGAAGATTTTAGATGGGAAAAGGGTGGGGACAAACAGATGGCAGATGTTGTTGAGTCCTTAGGAAAGACACTTCACCCACTTTGCCTAGTAAGAAAGTGGTGTGTGTGTGTGTGTGTGCGTGCGTGCGTGTGCGTGCGTGTGCGTGCGTGTGCGTGCGTGTGCGTGTGTTTGGTTGTGGTTGGAGGGACCGATGGCGCAGATTGGCAGCCGAATAAATAATGATCTGTAAAAGCGTCTCTGTGACATGGGTCTGTGTAAAACGCTGTATAAATAAAAACTTACTTGCTTCTTACTTACATAGTGGATCTTTAGGGGTCATATATTACGCAAAAGTGACTCTTGTGAGCTTTAAGTCATGTTATAATGTTGTTACTTCATCAAAAATGTGGATGCTGTGTTTTGTTTCATTCACACATATTCAGTTTGGGGCACGTTACTTTGAAAAAGTAATTAGTTACAGTTACTAGTTACTAAAAAGTAACTGAGTTAGTAACTGAGTTACTTCACTATAAAAGTAACTAGTTACCCAGGAAAGTAACTAATGTGTTACTTTTTTAAGTTAAAAAATGTCAAATAATTTGGAGTAAAGCAGCAAACAACAGATACCAGCATCAAAATCTGCAGTGGCTTTCGGTCCACAAATCCTCCCCACAGTCGCTTTGCAGATCCGCTGCGTATTTGTTCCGTATTCGCTTTCTGACTGTCGCTAAACCAAACCTCAGGGCAGCTGCTGTCACACAGCGGATCTGCTGCTAAATCATCTTAGATCTGCACTGTGGACGCACTTTTAACACAACATTTACTAGATGTGTTACTATCAATGAGCGGATGTGCAAGTGGACTCAGCGGATCCGTTCTGCTACACGCGGCGAATCTTCGGCTACCTCCTTTGCGAATACTTTTTGCTATCAGGGAGGTTGTGTGGGTGTCTTTGGTTGGCTCAACATGAAATCTTACTCTGCTTTAGCCAATCATCATTACGTATCCCACCTTTACCAAAGGAAGAAAAAAATAAATCGTGTGCCTGTACGTGAGTTTAGTGAGATGCCACTTTCAAAACGAGTAGGTTCAGTAACGCGCAGTAACGGCGTGTTGGTACCAGTAACGGTGTTACAACTACAGATAAAGTAACTCGTTAGATTACCCGTCACTGAAAAAAGTAACGCTGTTAGTAACGCCTGCACATGTTTGAGTAACCCTTTATTATTAGTCTGTCTACATCTCCAAAGCTCAAAATGCTCTGTTCCACCTTGCGATGTCATGAAGTGGGTAGTTTTTAAGCTACACTTGACCTTTTTTATTAGATTGACTGAAATTATCTAAATAAATCAAGATGTATGGACTTTCAAAACACAGTGGAGCAATTCCTGTATTACCACATAACATCACAAAGTGGAACAAAGTGTTTTCTGTTTAAGAGAAGAATGCTTAAGCCTAAATCTGCAAGGTTTGTGTTTTAAATATGTGTGAATGAAACAAAACACAACTCCAAGTATGTTTGTGAGAAAACATTAACAATATGGACCCGTTATAAAAAACAACCTCTTGTATTGTATATTCTCCTCAGCTCGGTCACAGTCTCCATCATTATTTATATCTGCTCTTCGCTGGTGAATATTTCAGTCTCTCCATCTCCTCATCTGAACATCTGCGCGCTCCATAACTGTCACTCAAACCCACAACCTCCTGATTTCAGTTTTAGCCACTTCACAGCTTCAGCCTTCCGCGTTGTATTTTCCTCCACTGAATTCTCACAAACCTGATTTATTCATAGTGTTGGGCTCTTGATGCCATTTCGAGCTAGACGCCGAGAAGTCCCTGTTTAAATATTAACGCTTCAGACAAGTGGGAGAATAAGAATTAAACACACACTTGTCTTCATGGTTTCGCTGTGGCCTGTATTAAATGTCTCATATATTGCAATTTTCTGATTTATGTTATTATAATGTTGTTTTCTCGACACAAATGTACCTGGAGTTGTGTTTTGTTTCATTCACGCATGTTTAACAAACAAATATGCATGTTTAAGCACAAATTTTTCCACTAGTCGGACCGTCAAAAGTATCGAAAATCAAATATTCATCAATACAAATGTTGAAAATAACATAATATCGTCAAAATTAAGTGTTTTTTATTGTCATTGTCGTATCAGAATCAGTTTTAAGCATCGAGCACTCCATAGTATCGAAATCGAGTTTGAAATTTTAGTATCGTCGTGATAAATTCTCCGCATTGTTCTATTGAAAGTCTTCGCTCTGACTCAGCTCTCAACTCTTTGCCTCCAGGGTCACTTCTCTAATTTTAGTTTAAGCACAGTCGAAGCAGATGGGAGTTTTTCCTTGTAAAACTCATTTGCAAGTCAAAAATGTCTCTGTGTTTCACCTTATGCTTTTAAGGCAGATGCTTTGATCCACTGAGGCAGCATGTGTGAAAGTGAAGGTCGAGTTGGTTAAAAAAGACAATATCAGACCCATAAAAATCACATGCACTGATATGAGGGACCAGGGCTGGAAGGAGTGCACTATTTTGTTATGTAAAGGTGCGTTGTGTTACTTTTTGGTTGGGGGTCCATCGCCTGCTTGCTTCTATGGAGATGCCATTTCTCTGCCTGGAATGTTCCACAGTGTGACATTAAACAGCTCTACTTTACATTTATACAACAGGTGGTTTTATAGCTCAAAAATACCTAGAAAAAAAGGTTGGCTCTCCACAGATCTGACCTGTAACTTGCTTTGGTTTAGTCTCCATGAAAATAGAAAGGTTTAATGCCATACTGTGAAACATTCCAGACAAAGAAGTAACATCTCCATGGAAACAAGCATTTGAAGGACCCTCCACCAGAAAAGTTACACAATGCACCTTTAAGTAAAACTACAGATACCAGCACAAAAAAATACTAATGTAAATGTATATGACAAGAAAAAAGTACCTGTGTATAAATGTACTTAAAGAGTACCAGTACGAGTTTTTCGCACAATTTTTGTGATCTAATAAAGTTTCAAATGTACTGATTTTGATAAAGAAATTTGTTAAATGAAACAACTGAATTCATATTTTTTGTAACTGTTTTTATTTGTATATTTTTGTTTGCTCAAACTACAAATACCTTCACTAGCTCTGGATTTGCCCTTTGAATCTCTACTCAACAAAAGGTAAAAGGAGGTGTTAAATTGAAAACTTCCTCTACATGACATCACAAGATGGAATGGAGCTTTTTTAGTTGTGGAGATGTTCACAGACTAAGGATGAAGGAAAACTCAATGATTTGTCAGTGAAACAAAACACATCTCCAGGTATGTTTTTGATGAGGCATCAACATTGTAACTTCTTAATACTCATAAGAGTCAATTTCACATAATATAAGACCTTTAAGAGTCTGACCTTTTAGAAATTATTTTGCTCAAATCAAATAACATTGATTATTTATAATTCAGATTAATATTATGAGTTTAAGTCATGTGAAGTGTGTAAAAGCAGTGGTTTGTGAGCGGCTGAAGCCTCACACACAGAGATGTGGTGGTGGATGGTCTCATGCAGAACAGATGTTGGACGAATGCTTGATTGACTTTGGATTAAACTATTACCACAAGACAGGATTAGACGTGATCCAGTCTGTCTCACTTAAACTCCTCCTCAGATACTTCATGCTGTTTCTTTTCTCTGTCACTTATGCCGGCTTCATCCGCCTGCCCTGCACTAATGAGCTGTTGTCACTGTGAGGCCTGTCACACTAAATACTATTTCAGCTTATTGTTGACACTTATTTTAATGGCAAGTGGTTTTATTGCTCAAAAATACCTTTGAAAACATGTGATATTAGACATTGTTTGTCGTTTAAATACATTTGTACATCTCCTTCAGTAACACATTTGTACTGATTGCATCACTGATTCAACCAATGACACACCGACTTTCAGCTGTCTGATCCTCTTACAGAGTCTTGACAAAACAAAGAGAATGAGTCACAATATTGGCCATTATAATTCTAGAAGAAACATTATGTGTTGGTGAGTAGAACAACCTCAGGACAAACACCAATGGATCAATTCAAATACAACTTTGAGCAAATACAACTTTTCATTGAACTTCAAACTGCATTGTGAGGCAGGGCTGCAAGATGAATCTCTGTTGAAAGCAAATCTTAAAGGCTGCAGTTTTTAAAGTTTTTAAACTACTGTCATTATATCTGTATTGAAGACGCCATTGCTCCGATATACACCCATTTTCACCTCCACCGATACACGGCCACTCCTACACGTAGGATCTGGCAGCTTCGTGTAGTCATTTTGGTACAAATGAAAAACTAAATGGCCTCTCTCTAGCTTGAGGGGCCAACAGCACGCAGCGCTCTGTTGTGATGTTTACAGCGACTTTAGGTTATTTTAGATGAATATTGCAGTTTAAAATGTCACCCGGGTGTCATAGGTTATAATGATAAAGCAGACACAAGCCCACGCCCACACATTTGTCATATTCATCTTGAGGCTTGTGCTGTGTCATGTCTCTGTCGTGTCATATAACAGCATTTATTCTGTGATATGTGATTTTTCTTGTTCTGCTTGTTTCAGCTGCGTTTCTCCCTGCGTGTCTACTATTTTCTTTTAATACGTGAAAAAATAGATTTCAGAAAAGTTTTTGCTATAGTGTGTATTTGTGTGGTTTTAAAAATGAGAAAAAAAAACATAAATTCTCTAAATGTTTTTAAAGGGACCATATTATACAATTTTTTATCTATATTATAATGTTAATTAAAAACATACCTGAAGTTGTGTTTCATTCACACATGTTTTTTGGGGAAGGACTTAATTTGGCTTTAAGTTCCTGTCAGTGCTTGATATTAATTGATACTAGGGCAGAGACTGAAAATGTAATTTATTTCCTTTAATACAATCAGCGTGTGGTAAAAAAAGAATCCAAATGTGTTTTGTATACAGAACAGCTTTGTAAAAATAGTTTAGTTTAATATTATGAGACATTTTGGACCAACATCGACCTGTAAATCGTCTTATTACATTACTTAATAGACTCAAGTGAGATATAGAAGCAGATATCCGATCCCAGTATTGTATCTGAGTGTCCCTAATGTATTGTGGACTCACTTAAGATGTACTGATGTGTTCACTGCTCTCGCTCAATCGTGCAGCCAATGATCGGTCAGTAATAATCCTGATTTTGTGTCGTCTCTTGTTTTGCAGTGAGCAGAGCATTTGTCAGGCGCGGGCCTCAGTCATGGTCTATGACGACACCAGTAAGAAATGGGTCCCGATCAAACCAGGACAACAAGGCTTCAGCCGCATCAACATCTACCACAACACTGCCAACAACACCTTCAGAGTGGTGGGGGTCAAACTGCAGGACCAACAGGTGAGACCAAACCAGGACTAAACCAGGACTAAACCAGGACTAAACCAGGTCTAAACAGGACAAAACCAGGGCTACACCAGGACTAAATCATGACTGAACACAACACTGCCAACAACACCTTCAGAGTGGTGCGGGTCAAACTGCAGGACCAACAGGTGAGACTAAACCAGGACTAAACCAGGACTAATCAGGGCTGAACCAGGTCTAAACAAGGGCTCAATTAAGACTAAACCAGAACTAAACCAGGGTTCAACCAGGGCTCACCCAGGACTGAACCAGGACTAAGCCAGGGCTACACCAGGACTAAACCAGGACTAATCAGGGCTGAACCAGGTCTAAACAAGGGCTCAATTAAGACTAAGCCAGAACTAAGCCAGGGTTCAACCAGGGCTCACCCAGGACTGAACCAGGACTAAGCCAGGGCTACACCAGGACTAAACCAGGTCAAAAGCCGGATTAAAACAGGACTGAACCAGGTCTAAATCAGTTCTAAACCATGACTAGACCAAGACTACAGCAGCAGCAAGACCAGTACGTGAGACAAAAATTAAAACAGGACTGAACTGACTAAAGGAGAACTAAACCAGGACTAAAGCAGGATCAAACGAGGACAGAATCACTAAGTCCCTGTTACCTATCCATATTACTGAATAGATTCAATTAAAGTGTACTAATAATATTTAATGAAATGTTTCAGTGATTTACCTTAATGACAACAATTAATATTCTTTTGAAGCCATTTTAAAGTGTAGTAGTAGTGTTTTTGCAGTGCACAGATATTTCACAGTTTGGGGCCTGGATTGCAACATCCAGCAGCTATTTCTGGATCTGGATTCAAAGATGCGGCTTTGAACTGACTTGAAAAAACAGTCGTCAGCAAAAAGCGAGCACAAATTTGTACGTGTTTAGTTTAGCGTTCGGTGTCAAAACTCAGAAACGTGTTAATAAGAGGTTGTTGTGAATAAAATATGACAGAACGAGATAAAAATGCAGAAGCAGGAAAATCAATCCAGGAAACATGTTGTGTCAGATAGAAAATGGTTGATGAGATGAGCTAGGACTGAGCCAGGACTAAACCAGGACTAAATGAGGACAGAACATCTACCAGAGCAGGTAAATCAGAACTAAACCAGGACTGAACCAGAACTAAACAACATCTACCACAACATTGCTAAAAGTATCTTCAGAGTGGTGGACCTAATATGGATGAACCCAGAAATAAACCAGGACTAAGTCAGGGTTGTACCAAGACGTAATCGGGACTGAATTTGAAGTAACCTGGACTGAACCAGAACTAAAAGAGACTAAACCAGGAATGAATTTGAATCAGAAAACTGAACCAGGACTGAACCACTACTAAAAAGAGCTAAACCAGGATTAAATCTGGGCTAAGACTGGTCAAAATCAGGACTAAACCAGACCTAAACCAAGACTGAACATCTACCAGAACAGCATTAAGAATAATTGACATAAAGCTGCAAGAAAGGCAAGCCAGAACTGAATAACCAGGACTAAACCAGGGCTAAACCAGGTCTAAACCAGAACTAAAAAACTAGACTGAACCAGGACTGACTGAAACAGGGTTGACTAGTACTAAACGAGAACTAAATCAGGACTAAACCAGGATTTAATCAGGAATAAACTAGGATCCAACCAGGACTAAACCAGGTCTAAACCAGGTCTAAACCAGGACTAACCCTAGACTGAACTAGGACTAAACCATCCTGACTGAAACAGGAGTAAACCAGTACTAAACGAGAACTAAACCAGGACTAAACCAACTAGGACCAAACCAGGACTAGATCACGAGTAAACGAGGACTAAACCAGCCTCCACATGATTAAACATACAATTGAACAGCTTTTTAAACCCATCTTTCCCCCTGGTGTCTCCCCGGTGCAGGTGGTGATAAACTACTCCATAGTGAAGGGGCTGAAGTATAACCAGGCCACGCCCACATTTCACCAGTGGAGAGACGCCCGCCAGGTCTACGGTCTGAACTTCGCCAGTAAAGAAGAAGCCACCACCTTCTCCAACGCCATGCTCTTCGCCCTCAACGTGCTCAGTGCCCAGGACGGAGGTGAGGGGCTGCTACTGTCGTGATTATGTTGCGCAGTATGACATTAAACATTTCTATCGTCATGGAGACCAAACCACACATAGTTACAGGTCAGATCTGTGACGAGGCGACCCGCTCACAGTCAGAACGCCTGTTTTTCTAGGTATTTTTGTGCTATAAAACCACTTGTAATTGGATAAATTTAAAGTAGAGCTGTTTAATGTCACACTGTGGAACATTACAACCAGAGCAATGACGTATCCATAGAAATGAGCAGGTGATGGACCTCCAACTGAAAAGTTACACAGTACAATTGAGTTCTAAAATGAGGGATTTCAGTCTGGTCACCACTCCCTTTAGCCAGAAACAAATATCGTCCAATCAGATTAGTTTATTTTTCAACGACACGTGTGAAACGAAGATGCTCAGTGGTCATTTATCATTCTCAAATGGAATGTACAAAATTTTCTCACCTCAGATTACCAGTTTTATCCTTTGCTAGTTGATTCAAAATGAAAAAATCTACAATGTTTCTTCTTTTCCTCTTAAGCAGCCGTATTTGTTTTTATACAAGCAGATCGTGCATGTCCCTGATTGGCTAATCCACCTGTCAATCACACCCATCTGAACTCATGGACATGAATTCCAATGGACAGTGACCAGACTCTTATTTTTGCAAAATATAGAACAATCATATATTATTGATGTCAGGAAATGATGTCTTAACTGTACATCTGAATTCCAGCAGTGTTGTACTTCATAATGGCTGAATTTTTGCTGAATTTATCCGACCTTAGCGCTTCTTTTACAGGTGCACCATGTCAGGTTGGCCTCTGAGCTGGTGCAGGAGTTTTAATGTTTTCAAATATTAATACGCAGTTTATTAATAATGGATTCAGACAGTCCGACTGCAGCAGAAAGGATCTGACAGACTCTGTGATTTAGACCGGAGCTTTATACGATACAGGGAACAACTCATTTACAGGCCTCAGATTTAGTTATGTTATTTTTGAGTTTTTGATTCTTTTGAACGTTTGAGGTCATGGAGCGGTAGGTTTCAAGTTAACAGCTCCTTTTACCTTCTGCTCAGTAAAGATTGGCAAATGCAGTTATGAAATTATCCAAATGATTCTAGTGAAGATGTACTCAAACGTGTGAAACAAAATACACCCCTGTTTATGTTTATGAGGAGGTAACATTATAACATGGCTAAAAGAAAGTAAGTAAGTAAAAAAAAAATGCATTTATAGGGCTTTTAAAAAAATTTTCATGGATCAAGTAAATATTTGTAGAAAAACTGCACAAATACATGTTTCTGTTCTCATCATTTAAAAAGAAATAATAAAAACGCACTCATCACTGGAAAGACAGTCAGATCAGACGCAGCCAAGTGTCTCCCCCTGCTGGTTGCTGCTGGTACTTCAATAGATGTTCTTTTTTTTCTCTCTGAGATGGAGAACACGTTGCTTCTTTTGCCCAACAAAGTGAATCCAATACTAAGCAAGAAAAAAGAGAAGAGGAGAGGGAGAGAGGCGAGAGATGAAGGAAGAGAAGGGGAGGAAAAGGAGAAACAGAGGGTGAAAGGGGAACATGTTTAATCAGAACAAAATCACTATTTGAATACAGGTAATGACAGCATATGACAAATTAGACTACTTATTTAACTTAATCATAGTTAATGTTAAAAAAAAAGTTTTAAAAAAGTACAAAAAAATAAACTTTACCTGTTTTTGTCTATTTTTTTTTTTTTAATGATTAAATTAAAGTTTATTCTTTTACTTCCTGGTTGGACATGGGCAGACAATAAAGTTCCAGTTCTGTTACCTAGCAACCATAATTATAAATAAGGGCTAAAATATGTATAAGTTTGATAATAGTTATGATTAGACTTGTAACACATTTATTTTGTTAAATCAATCTAAAGGGCCCATATAAGACGATTGTTCTGTTATAATGTTGTTTCCTCATTGGTAATACAGGAAGTGCTCCAATGTCTTTTTAAACTTCATACAGCTTTACTAGACTCATTTTGATCATTTCAGCCCTGGAATTACCTCTTATTATCTCTACTGAACTAAAGGTAAAAGGAGCTCTTAACTTGAAAACTACAGCTTCATGACATCACAAGGTGGAACAGAGCATTTTGAGCTTATGAGATGTAGACAGACTAATAACACAAAGAAGCAAAGCACAAGTCCGGGTGTGTTTGTGATGAGGGAACATTCTAACGTGGCTTAAAGTTCACAAGAGTCATTTTTGCGTAATATAAGACGTTCAAATGAAACGGCTTATCTCCTCTTCCCAAACAGTGTGAATGAAGCTGCTGTAATGATATTAATGACTTTCATAGCCGTCCGTCCAGAGTCTGACCTTTTAAAACATTTACCGAGAGACGCCGCTGCACTGCTGCCGCGGCGCCGGTGTGGTTTACCTGGAGATGACAACTGATACCTGAGAGCGACGGAGAGAGGGAGGACGAGGAGAGGAAAGCTACACAGAGAAACAGAGGGAGAGGGAAA
>JACN01079875.1:0-16831 GCA_000787155.1 Scartelaos histophorus | reverse complement strand
GATACTGACATTGCTTTAACGCTTGTGCGATGTGTCTCTCCCCTTTTTCCCTGTCGCTGTGGTCTGTGATGAGTGTGGCCTGTTCAAAAAGTGTCCTTTACTACTGAATGTCTATGTGCAGTGGGATGTTCGGATGTCCAGAGTCGATATTAGTCGGTGTGCGTGGGTTTCCTGTTGAACGCTCTCTACTCCATGAAAAAACTGCTCATTAAAAAGTGTGTATTCTGGATCTCAGGGCAAGCAACAAAAACCAAGACGGAAAAGCCATGAGGGTTAGAATAAAGGTGCAATGACCTTTACCACGTACTGATTGGCTGAACAAATATTGGACAGGACCAGTAAATAAACTGTTCCAAAGTTTTCAGTCAAAAGCAGCAATGAAGCCAACAGTATTTTTTATGCTGTTTCTTTGGAGACTTGTGGAGTTTACTTTAACATTAGAAGGTACGGAGCATTTTAATCTTTTAAAACCAGATGTCCTTTTGAACGTTCCTCATCCTCACTGTGGCTGGTTTTGTCTCTTAGAGTGTTCAAAGCTGCCTTCAGTTAAACATGCGTTTGTATTAGACGAATACAAAAAGACAGAGTACCAAAGAGGAGATGTGATTTACTTCTGCTGTGATCCTGGGTTTACCACTGGTCTGAACACCACCTACATCTGCACTGAGGACGGCTGGAGATCTGCTGCCACCGGCCAGTGTGTTGGTGAGATGTCATAGTTAGAGACAGACCGATATATCAGGTCGATATTTGGACCTTTTAGGACATCAACTCTTGAATCTCCAGCACATGCCAATACTTAGGTCAGTCTGCGCACACACAAAGTTTAACAGTTTAATACACAGAGATAATTGATCAAAACACGACACTGCTGCTCTCATGAAGGTTTCAGGTGTGGGGTTGTGGGTGAGTTTGTAGTGAATTGTAGTAAATTGCATAATTTGGGATTAATAATCAGTCTGGCCTGCATATCGGCCCAAAAATATTGGCAGAGCTTATCGGACTTTTTTTCTGAATTTTAAACAGTCAGCACCGGCATTGACCATGAAAGACTTTAGACTTGTCTTATACAGACTCTGGAACAGAGCTACATATCTACATTGTTTGTCCTATAAATTCAAACAAATAATATATATTAATTAACCAGAAACACTTCAAACAAATAATATATATTAATTAATACCAGAAACACAAATAAAAAGACACTGTTGTTTGATCAAACAAGCCAATGAACTTTCTCCAGAGAAAGAAGAGAAATGCTGTAAATTGTTCTTTCTTGTGAATTATTGAGTATTGTACTTTTTTATTGTTTTGTAATGTCATGTGAATATTCTTTGATTTGTGTAAAACTGTTAACTAGTGGAAACTTCCAGAGTTCACCTAAAACCCCACTCAACTTTAACCATGACTTTTCATTGGTCTAAGTTTTCCCTGTAAGACTTAATGGGAGTGGTCACAGAAGGACATAGAGTTCTACACAATTCTTCCCAGAGTGTTTCCCAGTTGTTCTGACCCAAAAGCAAAGCTTTCATATTTTTCCAAACTTAAATACTTACATTTTTGTAGCCAACAGCCCTTTTGATTGATTGGCCTAAATCTGTGGCCAGCACTATTAGACCTACTCCTCTTTAAATAGAGAGTTACAGCGTTCCCTCAGCTGCCTGAGCCTGGAGATGGTTTACATCACACAGTCTCCATCTGCCTGAAGGCTTCAGACCAAACCAAGGGACCTGGAGGAGGACCTCATCGTGTCTGGACATCTCCAGTCTCCTGGGTCGATTGCCTTCTGTCATAGAATAACTAATGATCAATTTAGACTCAATAACTTTAGATAACTCTAAAGGTCTACCTAATCTCAGATCTCTTTACAATCCTTTGTTCATATCAGTCTATAGGGTAACCTCCACTCATTTGCATAATCCATATTTAAATTCTGTTAAACCTGGTCAATAAATATTCATAAACCGCAGTTTGCGTTGGTGAATAGTGATGTTATTTCCAGATATGAGTCACTCATATGGACAAGAATTTACAAATCTTCATAACAGTTGTTTAATTAATCGTTAGTTAATTAACTAATTAACAAAGACAATTTTATTCTGTTAGTAATATTTCTCAACATTTGTTGAGTGATGCCCTAAAACAATACTTTTAGTGAAAATCAGCACTTGTAAAGGCCACATCAGTTACTTGAACGTAGAACATTTAAATTCCAATATGTAATAATAATTACCCCCTTTTGCTTTAATAGGCAAGGGAACATAAACACTTACCAAGGCTACTGGGAAATTATTACTATTAACTCAGATTATAAGTGAAGGAGAAATGGAATAGTATTTCAATATAAATGTTCACTGTAGTAACTTTTACAAGCTTAAAGTCCTATATGGTCGTCTTGAGAACTTTACATCATGTTAAAATGCAAACTCATCCTATACTATCCTACTCCAGCCAGAGCCCTGTAATGAGCTGACCAGCTCCAGTTGGTTGTGCCCAAAATGACGCTGTGGTGGTGCCCGACATAAGAGGTGACCTTTTCTGTGGCAGTGCCCAGACTGGGGAACAGCCTTCATCTTCCTGTCAGACCCTCTCAGTCTAGAGGACTAGACTTTTATATCTCATGCACCTCATAGAATCATTTGGATAATTTCAGACCTAGAATGTACAATCTCTAAACAAAAGGCAGCTGTTAACTACCACTTCATTACATCACAAGGTGGAACAGAGCATTTTGAGCTTTGGAGATGTCGACAGGCTAATTATAAAGGGTTGCTCAAAGATGTGTGAATAAATCATATCATTTATACAACTACAGGTCTGTTTTTGAGGAGGTAAGAACATTCCAACATGGCCTGAAGCTCAGAGTCAGTCGTGTGTAATACAGGACCTTTAAAGCACAGGCCTGATCTGTGGTTCTCTTGTCACAGAGGACTCTTTTCCTGTGCGTCTGGGCTGCACTCCCCCTCCTCCGCTCACAAACGGACATTTGCTGCACAATACAACTTTATTCTATGGAGACAGTGACATAGCCACATACAGATGTGATGATCACCACACTGTGAGAGGAGGATTGATTAAAACCTGCACCAATGGACAATGGACAGGTGACGTCCAGTGCATTCGTAAGTGGAACCTTATTCATGAAACCCAATCTTTACATGAACAAATTCCAGCACAAATAACATACTTCTGATTTCTTGTAGCTGTAACATGTAAAGTCAGTGCTGACCCACCACTGGGCACTACTTACAATCCTCAGGACAAGAACATTTTCACCCCTGGAGAAAGTTTGACCGTCACATGTGGAGGAAAGCTGTGGGTGAAGAGCACCGAGCTTCAGACGGCTCAACTCTTCTGTAAAAACACAGGAAACTGGGACTTTACCCCTGTGTGCCAACGTATGTAACAACACACACCACACACTTACTTTGCAGTAACATCAAGCTGGTTCCTGTTAGAATGTTGTTACCTCCTCCCAAAACATAACTACACATTTCTCTAATAAGTTTGTAGTAAGAAAGGGGGTTTGGGGGGAGTTTGTGGTGAATTTAAATTATAGAATTTAGTGGAAATAATCCAAATTTGGCCCAAATATCGATCCAAAAATATCAGCAGACCTTATCAGTTGCTCTTGATTCTTAATAACATAACTTAATCATAATAACTTAATCAACATGAAAAATGAAAACAAACAAACAACAAAAAAACGTTGTAATTGTTTTACAGAAATATTGTGTTCCAAGCCTCCGCTGGACCATTTCAGAATTACTAATAAGAAAGACGTGTACAGAGAAGGGGATACGCTGAGCTACACATGTGTGACGGAGTAGGTCCGTCAGCCACGCGGGAGGAGGCTAGGACGCCAATATACGCGCACGCACACACACATTATAAAGTATAAATACACAATATAGTATTAAAAAATAGCTTTATGTTTGTTTCACTGTTTGTTAAAGGTGCGCTGTGTAACTTTTCTGGTGGAGGGTAGAAAAGTAACTGGAGTCTGAATATTACCAAATGAAAAAGTAACTGTACCGAAATACAGCTACTCAAAACTAGTATGTGTATTTTCAGGACATGTATTCAGTTACTTCCTAACACTGAATATATTAATACTGTAATAATGATCCACATTTAAATATTATTAGATTTCATGACAAAACAACGATGACTAAAACTGACATCCCTACATCACAATGATTGTTTTTTCAAAATAAATCTTATTGTATACTGTAGAAGGTTGTCAGTTAGATTACATTTATTGTCATTGTAGAAAATACAATGAAACTTTGATAGGGAAAAAATTGCAGCAGTAAAGTGAAAAAATATAAACACATTCTCACAGCTACTAATACATCAATAAAAACACATACAATAAATAAATGCACTGATTAATTAATTTAATTTGAAGAATCAGGAAGGAGCTCCTTCTGCTTTCTAGGACGGGGTTAAATAAGAGGCCATCGACCACCACCCCACAAAAAATCTATGTAGATCTATCTTGGGTGGTAGAGTTAATTATTAGTAAGCAATGAATTTTTGCAAGTTCTACATTAGGTTTGTCAGTCTTTTTTTTTTTTTTTAATCCATTTTGTTCTGCTTATCCGAGGCCAGGTCATGGAGGTAACAGTCTAAGCAGGGACTCCTGGACTTCTTTCACCCCAGACACTTCCTCCAGCTCCTCGAGAGTGGCCCCAAGGCGTTCCCAGGCCAGACTGGAGACATAATCCCTTCAGCGTATCCTGGGTCACGACCAAAACACCTCCCAAGGGAAGCACCCAGGAGGCATCCGGACCAGATGCTCGAGCCACCTCAGCTGCTCCTCTCGACATGGAGGAGCAGCGGCTCTACTCTGAGCTCCTCCTGTGTGACTGAGCTCCTCACCCTATCTCTAAGGGAGCCCCCAGCCACCCTGCGGAGTAAACTCATTTTGACCGCTTGTATCCACGATCTTGTCCTTTCAATCATTACCCAGAGCTCATGACCACAGGTGAGAGGAGGAACATATTGACCGGTAAATTGAGAGCTTTGCCTTTCGGTTCAGCTCCCTCTTCACCACAATGGTCTAATACAGCGACAGCATCACTGCCGCCTGTCAACCTCCTCTCCTCACTCCTGAACAAGACCCCGAGATACTTGAACTCTTCCACTTGAGGCAGGGACTCTTCACCCACCTGAATAGGGCAAACCATCTGTTTTTGGTCAAGAACCATGGCCTTGGATTTGGAACAGCTGATCTTCAGCTAGTTTTTTATTTACTTAAACACAACTTACTTTTGTTGTGTTTCAAATATTGATGAGAGCTCCCAATCTCCTGAGATGTGTTTGTTTGGGACCTGCTCTAACACAAGGGGCAGCTTCACCTGTATCTGTCCACTTCTGGGCGAAGGCGTCCAGATAAACATGAATAACAAAGCTGAACAATCACAGTAAATTACATTTAGCTAATATGAAAACAAATCACAGAAACTAAATATTTATCCCCACTGGCTCTTATTATGTATGAAATCTGCCAACCTTTTGGTTTAGAGTTTGGTTTACTTGTTCTTATTTCTTTCTACAGTTAAAATTGAATATGGGGGAAAATATAATATGGGGGAAGAAAATTTAGCTTTTCAAAAATGTTTGAAATGTTGCACAAAATTCCATTCTGCCTTCCCAAGCCATATTTTTCACAGCGTTGCCATAGCGATGACATAAACTCTCCATGTTATTCCAATGGTAAAATTGCCATTTTGCACAAATTTTGACCCATTTCACTCAAGTTTTAATTGTGAGTGGGCATCCCGACCCTGAACAGATTGATATAAGAAAATAGAAAAATGGGTGTGATAGTGCCCCCTAGCAATTTGTATGGAACAATAACGTTTTATTTGTCAGAGATATACATAGATATAGATATAATTTGTGTTGCCATGACCACAAGCTAAAAATCTGTCCTTGCCAATGGGACGTCCTTACACAAACTTTGGTGTAGCCAAAACAAATTTGTAGCCAGATGCATCATGGCAGTAGGAACAAAAATTATATTGTGACCACACCCCTTTACAAACCAGAAATCTGCCATTTTGGATTTTATATTTTTGAAGTAAATGCTCAAAAATGTATTAAAATGGCAGGGGTAGGTTAGAAGTTAGGGTAAGGGCTATGATTAGGGTTAGGTAGCTTAGGGTTATGCTTAGGTTTAGGCCTAGCGTTAGGGTGGGGGTAGGGGTTAGAGTCATGGTTGGGTTCATGTGGGGTGCGGTGTTTGAGGGTCGGGGTGGTTATGGGACACAGATGCATTCACCAGTCCATTTAATTGTCAGCCAGTCCTCAGCATCTCCACTTTCTGGTTGTTTATTTGGTTTGCTGGTGAACTGTCAAACGGCAAAGCTCAGCGTAGTAGATTGAGAATGAGTTAAAGGTGAAGATTAAATGCGTGCGATGAGTTAGCGCACTAATGTGTGCCATTCTAAAACTGCACAAGAATGTTGGGTGGATGCAGCTGTTTGAAAATTACTGTCCTTTCAGAAATGTAATTACACCTTTTAATTCGGCCAGAGAAGAGGCTGACTTGACTCTGTACATTCATCTTGTGGGTAATGTTGTTTTCTCTTCTGTCTCTTTTTCCTCAGCATCACTTCGCTTCACTAAAGTTCCATTTGACCAGGTTGGCGTCTCAGGGGGTGTGGCCTCCTTCATGTGCCAAGCGACAGGTTACCCCAAGCCCAGGGTGAGCTGGAAGAAGAAGGGCAAAAAAGTCACCTCCAGACACATAGAGGTGAGTTTGGAGAAGACATTAGGTATAGCTGTGAGATTCTCTGGCTAAAATAGTATTATACGAGAGAAACGTTTTAGTGACTGTTCCACTATAGTCTGTTCAACACTTAGGTCAACTGTGGTTATTTTTAAATGTGTTATAGAAATAAAGTTACACTTGATTTGACAGTTTCAGGTCAGTTCGTGGTATGAGCTCAGTTCTATCATGATATTTAGTGCCGGGCTTATTGTGATTGTTCAGCAGTGCAAGATATTCTCTCCTTTCCAAACACAGTGACACATGTCAGTGGCTGGTGCCTGGGCGACGCCACCGTGCCATGTCAGAGTCCTAATTGAAATTCACTCCAATATGTAGGTCGCACTTGGCATTGTGCATAAAAAAAAAATGGTGTTTCCGTGGCAACGGTACAAAATTGAGGTAAATTTTTGCTGCTCGCCATCAAACTTCGATGAATGATAATTCACACAAACTTTGGCCGATGTCACTCAAACTTTAACCGTTGGTGGACACCCCGACCCTGAACAGAGTGTTATAAGAGAATCTAAAATTGATGCAACAGCAGCTCAGAGGGAATTTGTATTGAACAATAAAATTTAACTTGTACGTAGGCATACAAAATTCAGAACACACATTTGTGAAATGTTCTCAGTGAAAAAAGTCAATGATGCCCACACGCCATCTTGTTGCCATGGCAACAGGCCAAACATCTGTCCTCGCCAGTGGAACATCCTTAGACAGACTTTGGTGTAGCCAAACCAAATTTGGTAGCCAGATACAGCCTGGGAATAGGAAAAAAAGAGTATATTGTGACCACGCCCCCTTCCAAACCGGAAGCCCACCATCTTGGGCATTAAAAAAGTGAGCACATAAAAAAATTAAGAAAAATGGTAGGATTAGGTTAGTGGTAAGGTTAAGTCCAGGGTTTAGGGTTGCATCTATGGTGAGGGTTCGAACTAGAGTTAGGGCTAGGGTTGGAGCTAGGATTATATTGGGGTTAGGACACGAGTTAGGATTGGGGCTACAGTCCGTCAGGGTTTCATGGTCATGGAAACGGTTAGGGCTATGGTTAGGGTTAGGAGTTCAGGTAGGGTTAGGGATTAGTGTAAGGCATTAGGGTTAATTCAAGAGTTAGGGGTAGGGGTAAGGTGCATTTGTGGGGCGCTGCATGTGCAGGGGCAGTATGTGCGGGTTGCAGCGTAGCCCGAGAGGCGGTGTTGCCAAAAAGCATCCACACATTTATCGGCTCCTCTGAACTCTTGACTAACTTGGTGCTGTTACATTCTTCGTTCATCTGAGCACATCATTCAGCCTGTGAGAATGAGCCTCCTTATGATGTTTGTTGTGGACTTCTCGGCAGGCATCCCGGATGGCATCTCCAAAAGTCTTGATTGACACTCAGTGTTTCTTAATTAAAAAGTAGCTTTCCAGTAATGCCAATAAAAAACAGGTACTGTCGGCCAAAAACACCTTATTTGTGTTTAATTATTCCACCCCCAGCTGATGTGAATAGGTCTTCCCACATCCTTAATTTAGCATTGTAGCTTTTTCATAGTCAAAAACAGGTGAATTGTTACCGAGAAAATAAAGGCACAGAAGCATCCGTTTGTTAGTGCCCACATCAGCGTAGCATAATAAAAATAACACAGTATGGAGTCACTATTATATAATACAAAGAATAAAGATGTCTTTAAGTTACACCAGTGACTACTGAAAACCAAAAGGTGCACTGCATAACTTTAATGTAAGAGGTTCACCACCTACTTGGCTCCATGTTGTTTTTTTTCTGAAATGCTCTGCAGTACGTCATTTCATATAACTACATCCATAGAGACAAGCAGGCCACATCACCAGGCCAAGTTACCGGTCAGATCTGTGGAGGAGTGGACCCTGTCACAGAAATAATGTTTGTTGTGATTGAATAAATTCAAGATAAATATTTGTTTAATACTTCACTGTGGAACATCCCAGGCAAAGCAATAACATCAACATGGAGACAAGCAGATGACGGTGCACCTTTAAATTATGAACAAGTATCAAAATGAAACCTATAAAAACAGTTTAAAATGAGGCTAAACAATGCATAAAATGAATATGTTGGCACTTGTTTTGTTAAACTCAATACTGAAATAATAACTTTAAAAAATATATATATTTTCCACTGATTGACTGTATTCTAGATAAACTCTTATGTACAGTAAAACTTCTCATTTCTTGCATTGTTTTTTTCCATAGACGATAGAGTTTGACGATGGAGCCGGTGCCGTGTTGAGATTCCAGCCTCTGCGAACATCCTATGAGAATATCTACGAATGTGTGGCTGAGAACAGAGAGGGCGAAATCACCGTCACCGCCAAACTGTCAGTCATCCCAGGTGAGTACTGAGTTATGAAGCAACCGGCAAAGGGCCTGAAGCCAAATCCATCATTCAAGTGGACTTAAACCAGCTAGCTCCTGTTTTCTCCTGACGACATCTCTATGGCATTTTTAGCTTCTTAGCACTTTTCAATCTGTATTTTTTATGTTCTTTTTTCTGACATGTATTTGAACCAGTTCTTATAATACTCAAGTGCTTATCATGTCAGAACTCATGATCTCTATTTAGCAGTGATGAATCAAATTGCTTGGTCACTGAAACACACACAAAGTGATTCAGAAATGTCAATATGAAACCAGCGACTATTATGAGATTTCTATAACTGGTTCCTATAGATAAAGGAGTCAGAGGGCACACATATAACTTATAATAAATGTAATTTTTTTCGCTAGTTTTAAATAGGATTCGACTGCATATATTTTTATTGCACAGGTGTGTACTTTCTTAAATAGTAGCTTTACCTTTTTCCTACAAATGTGAAGGAGTGAGTATAGAAAGAGGTCAAAAATGTTAAAGTTCAAATCAGATGCATGATATTATCGTCCATCAAGATGGATGACCTAACACGCCACCTCCTGTCAGAAAGACGCACTGATCTTCTGTAGGCCTAGTTAACCTAAAAACTTTGGAGGGATTGCACTGTAAATGAAATCACAAATAGAATATGAATGCTAGTTCAAGTAGCCGAACACTCTACACAGTCACCCCTGTGAAAAGGTGCCCTTCCATTACACAGCAGACCCGCTGAGCGCTGCTCATCCCCGGTCGTACCCACTTCCACCTTACGATTCTGGCAATTCACTGAACACCCTCAGTCTGCTCCTCTCCACCTGATATCCAGATACAGCACACCTGTTCTTTGGTGCTCCAGGCCCCACACTTGAGCTAGTGCTAAGATCTGGGACAAGATCGTGCCCTTAGAGTCAGATATGTACACAGAACAGGGCTTGGATCATGGATAACAGTGCATCATTCAAGTAGAAATAGAAGAGATAGATTGCCTGTAACTGTTGTGATCAAGTATGCTGTAATACATTTCCTCCTAGTGCTGATAGTTTGAACACTGCTCCCAAAGGAGCATTCAAACTATTAGCAGCTACTGGTAATTGCAGTGTTTTTGTAACTTTTTAGGAGAAAATAAGCTTTTGCTTTGTACGTTTCTTACAGAAGATCTACTGCCTTACGGTTTCCCCAGCATCGACATGGGCCCCCAACTCAAAGTGGTGGAGCTGAACCGAACTGTCACTATGTTGTGTGCAGCCAGTGGCAATCCTGACCCTGAGATCACATGGTACAAGGATTTCCTGCCTGTTGACCCTAGTGCCAGTGCTGGGCGAATCAAACAACTGCGTTCGGGTAAGCCCCGCCTACTTTTGTTACTGTTCAAACTTTAAAAAATTTGCATTTTCTGGACCTAGAAGTAGATTTACTGTCAAATTGGGAAAAAAAAGTTGTTTATGTCATTACTTATGACATAGTGTGCAATCTCACAGTCATGAATTCAAAGTCTGTATTGTGGTGACAGAGCTCTGTAGTGGATGTGTTGTCTCCCATGAATTAATCCCCACAGACGCCGAGGACAGCATAGAGCCTAATTACAGAGCTAATTAAGAGCCTTGATGAGGCCCTGGGCAATAAGGGCTAGATATTTTAGGTCATTCTAACTTGTCATTGTTTGGAAAAATCAAATGACTTGTATTTGATTTGTTTTACATCAGAGTAGACGACACACATAGCTGCTGACCTCTTCTGGGCACAAAGCTCTTTATTCAATATTCATCAGGAGGCAACACTATTCTTTCTGCTAATTTGAAGAACTACGTTGCCTTGCTATATCTGAATATTTTGCCTTCAGAATTGTTTTTTGGAAATTGTCTGTCCCTGTCTATTTGATACATCTGTTAATGTGTCTCTGAACTGTCTGTGTCCTGTCTATAAAACTGCTGGCTTGTTCTATTCGTTTGTACGTCTTTATGTGTCATTATGTCTGAAACTCTGATGTATTTCCAATGACGTCAGAGTTTTCAAAACATTTCACTGGGTCAGAATGGAAAACACTAATTTAAAAACCAAGAACCTCAAAATCTCAGTTAAAACACTGCTAAAATTCAAGTAACATTTAACAAAAAATGTACATTTTAAATTAATTATATTAAGAAGTGGTTTTAGTATCACAGCCATTTTTTAATTGGACCATATTTAATCGATTTGAAATAAAACTGATTGTATCAAAAGTCCACTGTATCGAGATATGTATCGTACTGTGGTCTATGTTTTGAGACATGTATCGTATCGTGGCCTATGTGTCAAGGTATGTGTCACGTATCTGCAACTTCTTAATGAAGCCCGATCCGGAGGTTAGCTTATATTTGCACATCCTACTCATCCAAGTCACAAGTACAAAACGTATAGTGCAGACACCACCACCCTAGTGTCCAGGACCTGGACCCCTCCCTCCTTCATGTCCTGGATTAATCTGTCCTCGTCCTGTTAGATCAGTAGTTTCCTTCTGCCAATAGCCTTGGTCTACAGATTTACAACCTTTTGGCAATGGACTCGTCCTGGCCATCTATGCCTGTCCGTCCATGGGAGTGGATCTCTCCTTCACTGTGGTTCTCCCTGAGGTTTCTCGGTTTTTCCCACTGGGTTTTTTTCGAGTTTTTCCTTGCCGAGGAAGGAGGGTCTAAGGACAGGAGATGCTGGGACAATTATCCATCTGCCTACTAGATGTTGGACATTCTGTATTTTGAATTATTAATTAACTACGGATTATTATTATTATTTTGTTTATTTATTTAATTATTTTTTCCTTGTTCTGCTCATTTTCTGACATTTTTGTTTGCTATTTTAACAATTTTGTGAAGCCCGCCGAGATAACTGTTGTTATGATTTTGGGCTATACAAAAATAAATTGAATTGAATTGAATTGACCTGTACTCGACACATACATGTTTTCATTTGATTTATAAGCTCAGCCCAACTGGACAGAGCCAATAATCTGAGCTGAAAAATGGAACAGAAGTATTCTGCATCTTAAAGGGAATATGGATGCATGACTTAATTTTTCAGTTTAATGATAGGAAGTGAATGCTCTCATTTGTTGCTCTAAGGTGGCAGGATTATTAGAGGAGTGTTCAGCACAGCAGCCCTGTACGTTATTGTGTTGTGTTCACTTTATGGCACCCTCACTTTATGGCTGATGATGAAGCTACTATACATTTTTGAGATTTATTTTATGTGATGTTGACAAAATAAGTCACAGTTAAATAAAATTTGCTTATATGTTTTTGTGTGAATACCAGTCACTATGTTCTGATCTGTTATAAGTGAGTCTGACACCTCCATCCATCCGTCCATCCATCTTCTCTCGCTTAATCCGGCTGGGTCGCAGGGGCAGCTCTGCCCATTACTCACCAGACCCAGACCCTATGACCCTCTGCAGGTGGTGAGCCCACAGGAGGGCTGACACCGGTTTATGTTTTAGGTAAGAGGGTTTAGTACAAGTAACTAAAGAGCATAGACAACAAAACTAAAATATCTGTCATGTTGTAGAATTATTGTGGATAATTTCCGTCACAGTGTAATTTGGTGCATTTTGTACATTTTGACATTTTTCTTTGCTCATAGCCTTTCCACAATGCTGCACCTGTCACCGAAGACTTGAGACTTTCAGACTTGCTTTTCAGTGTCATAAACTTTTTATTTTCTCACTCTCTTTCTCTGTGTGTGTGAACTTTTTCCGTTGGCAGGTGCCTTGCAGATTGAGAACGCCAAGGAGACAGACCAGGGGAAGTACGAGTGTGTGGCGTCTAATGTGGAAGGTGTGCGTTACTCGTTCCCTGCCAACCTTTATGTGCGAGGTAGGAAGCAACTCGACCACAGATCCAGGACAAATAAATCCAAACATTCACCCATTCTGACACACCAAATATCCACTAAGCTTTAGTACAAAATCACTGTTGAGCTTAATAAATTATAATTTCCTCCTCTCTTCTCCTCCTCATCCCTTCAGTCCGCCGGGTGCCGCCTCGTTTCTCCACCCTTCCGACCAGTCAAGAGATTATGCCCGGTGACAGTGTGAACATTACATGTGTGGCAGTGGGGTCACCCATGCCCTACGTCAAATGGATGCTTAACTCTGAGGACCTGACTCCAGAGGATGAGGTACCTGTGGGCAGGAATGTTCTGGAACTGAGCGGTGTCCGTGAGTCTGCCAACTACACCTGTGTGGCCATGAGCACCCTGGGCATCATCGAAGCTGTGGCACAGATCACTGTCAAATGTAAAAAATCAACACTGTATAACTGTAAAATATAAAAGACTCTAGACACTTCTTCTTCTTCTTCTTCTTCTTCTTCTTCTTCTTCTTCTTCTTCTTCTTCTTCTTCTTCTTCTTCTTCACTATTCATGTTTCATGTTGTTGCTGTTTCAATGCTGTTTCATTCCCTAAAAATAATTTCTTCCCCTTTTTCTCACAGCTCCACTCAGGCCTTAAATCGAGAACAAACGCCGTACGTCACCCATAATGCATCATGTTTGACTGCATCGATGGAGCTCGATGGAAATACCATTTACAATACATATTAATGCTGTTGGATAATTCAGGAGGTTCACTGACATTTGAGATTTATTTTGTTTTCTTTAAAGTAGTGGAGTTGCCTCTCCACTGATCTGGCCTGTGAGCTATTACATGCTACATACATACTGTAGACCATTCAAGGCAAAGCAAGATCAGTTAAAAGAAACCTTTATTTGGCCGACAATGTGAAACATTTCGGTGTTGCAACAATAAAGAACAAGAACAGACAGAACGTGTGTTTCTTAATGTGTAAGGCAAGGCATGTTCATTTGTATAGCACAATTCGTACACAAAGTAATTCAAAGTGCTCTACAGAATAAAATCACAATAGAATAAAATAAATCACATTAAAATCCCAATACAAATGAATCAAAACATAAATAATCATCATAAACTTAAAAAGAGAGAGATTTTGTAACAAGAGAGTGCGGAATGAAATGAAAACCTTTCAGTCATATCCACAGCTAAACAGAACAGTTTTGAGGCTGGATTTAAACAGTGTCAAAGTAGAGGCCTGTCTCTCTTGTTCAGGAAGACTGGAACAGGTTTTAGCTGCATGAATCTGAAGTGCTGTCTCCCTGTGTTTAGTCCTGACTCTGAGGTCCCTGAGATCCTCAGAGTGCAGATGGATCAGACACTAACATGTCAGATATGAACTTTGGTGCTCGGCTGTGGAGAAACTTGTGTTCAAGCAGAACCGCTTTAAAGTCTCTGAGCCACAGGGGGCAGTGCAGAGACCTGAACACAGGACTTATGTGCTTGTACTTCCTGGTTCGAGTCAGGACCTGAGGTCATTACAGTATCTAACCTACTGGAGACAAACACATGGATAGGTCTCTCCAGGTCTGCTTTAGACAGTAAACCTTTGATTTTTGCTACATTTTTAGGTGGTAAAAGGCTGCAGATGATACTGATTTGATGTGTCTGTTAAAGTTCAATTCTGAGTCCATTATTACCCCAGATTTCTTGTCACCTCCCAGACTGGAGGTGACTGCTGACACTGTTTCTTGGTGCATCTCTGTCATGTTAGTGCCACATGAACCATGTGCACTCTGAGGACCAGCAGGAGGTCAGTCCTTGAGGTCCTCAGAATAAACATGAGGAATTTGAGGAGTTTCAGCATTTAAAAGGCCTATGATGCTATTTTGTGATCTACAGTCGTCCCTCAGTATACGTGGTTCACCATTTGCTGCTTCGCTGTTTCACTGAAGTTTTTTTGCGCAATTTAGCTTTTTTTTCAGTGTTCTGCATTCTGATTGGCTAAGGGACTGTAGACACCGTCAATCTATCTCCTCAGTGCCGGGTCTTCTGTACAGTACAGCATGTGTTCAGCCAAATGTACATAAATGTTTGATTTCTTGAGGTAGAGTCGGACTGGGACCAAAAAACGGCCCTAGACTTTTCCCCGACCATTGGGTCCACAGTCAGACTAGGCACAACTCGGCCACTAGATCGAAACTACAGATGGAGGAGAGCTCCACACAACTCAGCCTCTAGGACGGATGAAAAGATGGAGGAAAATAACATAAGGACAACAGCAGCAATAACTTTTTTAAGTTTTTACATATTTTTTAAAATCTACAGAACTTTGAGAGTTTAAACAAGAGAGAAATGTGAGAAAATGTGAATTCCACACTTTATAATTAAGTGTATAAACTGTTTATAAAGGAGTTTTACAGCCTTAAAACGTATATAATAATTGTAAAAAAGTAAAGCTGACCTCTTCGCAGATTTTGCCTATTGGGGGTTATTTTTAGAACGTAACCACAGTAAAAAACGAGGGACCAATGGATATTGGTTTCGTTTCCTCGTCACAAACATTCCTAGAGAAGACGGAAAAGCCATGAGGGTTAGAATAAAGGTGCAGTGAACTTTATCACGTATTGATTGGCGAGGTATTAAACAAATACTGGACAGGACCAGTAAATAAACTGTTCCAAAGTTTTCAGTCCAAAGCAGCAATGAAGCCAACAGTATTTTTTATGCTGTTTCTTTGGAGACTTGTGGAGTTTACTTTAACATTAGAAGGTACAGAGCATTTTAATCTTTTAAAACCAGATGTCCTTTTGAACGTTCCTCATCCTCACTGTGGCTGGTTTTGTCTCTTAGAGTGTTCAAAGCTGCCTTCAGTTAAACATGCGTTTGTATTAGACGAATACAAAAAGACAGAGTACCAAAGAGGAGATGTGATTTACTTCTGCTGTGATCCTGGGTTTACCACTGGTCTGAACACCACCTACATCTGCACTGAGGACGGCTGGAGATCTGCTGCCACCGGCCAGTGTGTTGGTGAGATGTCATAGTTAGAGACAGACCGATATTTGGACCTTTTAGCACACCAGCTCTCAGTCTTAAATATCCAGCACATGCCGATAAGTCGATCTGCCGTCAAAAAATACACACAAATCTTAATTTTAACACTTTAATATGAAGAGATGAACATGCTGAACATGGCTACACTCCTCTCATGAAGGTTTGGTAAAAAAGGGTTGTGGGTGAGTTTGTAGTAAATTGAAATTACATAATTTGGGGAATAATAATCAAAGAAATGTATCAAGGCAGATTATAAATGAAGAAGAAATGGAAGAATATTTCAGTTTCAATATCTTCTACTCTGACTGCCTCTTAGACATTTTACAGACTCACTAACTCTAACTTGGCTCCCCTCACTATGGACAGAAAAAGGCATTTACACAGTATTTTCTACAAGAATAAACTCATTTCATTTTCGATACTGGTCCAGGAATGTGGCATTTGGAGCAAAGAGTTTCTAGAATACCTTCAAGTTAAATGAGCCCAGTTCTCCCCACAAGAGTATCCCTGTCAGTCTACAACTTCCTCTAGTGGCAGCAGAATTACTTAAAGGTTGTATAGAGGATTTTCCAAGGAACGAGGAGCATAGCGACTGTTTGTCCTTTTTCAAATGCTGCACATTCATGAAATCCCCTCACCGACAGCTCCGCCTCCTCTTTACTCCAAAACTCTTTACAGCCGCTGCTCTGTTGGTTCAGCTGCTCCTGTTTTTACTTTTACTATTATCATAACTGCAACGACATTCAGAGTTAAAATGAAATCGTGAGTGTGAGAATAATGTAACGATTACTTTAGATTTACA
>KN491216.1:2215-40399 GCA_000787155.1 Scartelaos histophorus | reverse complement strand
AAATAATAAAAACATATAGAAATTACAAATAAAACACCATAACACAAGGTAAACCCGGCAAATTATTCAACACAATGAGCACTTTTCATAACTTTCAAAAGACAGGGCTTCACAGTAATGCTAACAGAAACCAGCATGCTAACAGCACACTTCCTGCTTTGTGAATGTTTATCTTTAAATTCTATAATCATTCTGTTTTTTCATCAATAACTATCTGGAGTTGTGTTTCGTTTCATTCGTTCCTTTTTTTTTCACTCTTGACTTGATTTGGGTCCAGTTTAGTCCAGGTTTAGTTCCATTTTTAGGTCCCGGTCTAGTCCCGATATTTATAGTTTGTGATTTTGTGTCATTCTGCATCTCCGTCTTTAATAAAATGCCCCGGTTCATCACTCAACCTGGTAATTACCACTTGTGAACGGAGGAGATCTGAGGAGTCCCACTTCAGATGGAGTTGGGCTGTGCCTGCCGAGCTAATCACCACAAACAGTGTGTGTGAGTCGGGTAACGGGAGCTCGGCTGGTTCAGTGTTTGTCCACTGATCAGAAGGTTGGCGGTTTAAATCTTGCTGTTGTGTTCTTTGGCTGGACACACCCATCTAGCCCCCAGTGTCTACGTAAACTAGTGTGTGAATGGGTGAGTGGTTCCTTGATGTAAAACGCTTTGTGTCTTGAAGGTTGAAAAGTGTTTTATAGAAATCTGACCATTTTACCATAACCATAAACGATGTCCAGTGATTCCTCAGTTATCGCAGAGGTTACGTTCTAAAAATAACCCGAATTAGGCAAAATAAGAGAAGTAGTCAGCTTTATTTTTTACAATTACTATATATCGTTACCTTCCTAAAATAATCGCCTAAGTCACTTTTTGCCTAAGTTTTACTTGGGCAAAAAAAGGCCATAATTTCAATCTTGGGGGGACTTTTTTGTGTTTCCTGAAAAACCTGAAAAAATGACTTATGCGATTATTGTAGGAAGGAGTTGATATGTTTTACACACTTTATGCACTTTTCTCAGACAGGAATGGACATTTTCTCACATGCACCTCTTGTTTAAACTCTCTCAAACTTCAAACCTCTGTAGATTTTAAAAAATAAGTAAAAACTTGTTAAAACTTTTTATGTAACAGACCAAAGATTAAGATTTATTCCGTAATGGCACCTACAGCCACTTGACTTCTAAGTCTGCTTTTTGTGCCGATGTTTTGCATCTTCCTCTGGCTTTGGGTGTGGCCGCCGGTGCCTTTGTCTGTGCAGAACGTTTCGTCGACATTGTGGGTTTTGTCGGAGAGAAAACTTGCAAACACACAGCGCTTCAAGTCCCGCTTCAAGCAATTGAACATTTATGTAAATTTGGCAACTGAACGCGTTCTTTGATGTACAGGAGACTCTGAACAGAGGATTAACAGTGACCCACAGCCCCTTAGTCAATCAGGACGCAGAACACAGTGCACGCTTGTACTAAAAAACTGCACCGCGAAAGGTTAAACCGCGTTATAGTGAGGGACGACTGCAGACACTTGATGCTTTTTAAATCTGATAATATTCTGTTATTTACTAAGTTAAAGAGGAGTATTTTACTTTTAAAGGGGAGTAACTGCTAACACATAACATGTTTAGATCACCGTATTACCTTTTACTGTTGAAAATGCTTATTGCAATTCACCCAAAGCAGTGTATTGGCTTTATAACTTTCAATTTCAAATCATGTTATTGTATATTTATGGAGAATAGTCGTGTGGGAGCGTGGATAACATCGGCTTGTGCTTATTTAGGGTTCAATTAGGGCCCTTGAGAGATCTCTATATTACTCAAACATACATGGATGACGCCTCAAACCTCATCAGGCATGTTTTTGATGAGGAAACGTTATTATACCAGCTCCAAGTCGACTGTGGGTTATACTCCCACTTTAATTACACACATTTGTTTATCATTTACATTTCTTTAGCCTTTGGCATTAGCCATATTGTTCACATACGACTTCATTCAGCTGGAACGCTCAGAGGTCAGAACTCGTAACATTCAGCTGGGAAATTTCTGATTTCCCTTATTGTAGTCTGCTGGCTACAAGTGCATTTTGTATGGACATTTTTAACAAGACACAGAACAAAATTTGGTTCTTTCTTAAATAGTTTTGGAACATCCGTGATCTACAGTATATGACCACATGGAAATATTAAACAAAGAACCATTATTTTGTGCTGAAATTTAAACTGGATTCTGGTGTCTATTTCATTATTATTTGTTTTTTTTATCGAAATAGGTACTAAATAATGTTATAATTTCCTTAAAGACCCTATATTATATGTTATTATGTTGTTTTCTCATCCCAAACATACCTGGAGTGGTTTCTTGCACATATTTAACACACAAACCCTGCATATTTAGGCTGAGTTCTTCTCTCAAATACAAAACCCTCTATTCCACCTTGTGATGTCATGTGGTAATCCAGGAAGTGCTCTGCTGTGTTTTTAAACTCCACACACTTTCACTAGAATCATTTGGATGATTTAAACCCTGGAAATGCCAATTTCTACTGAACGAAAAACTACTTCATGACATCACAAGGTAGAACAGAGCATTTTGAGATTTTGGACATGTAAGCTGACTAATAATAAAAGATAATTCACTCTGGGTTTGTTAACGTGGCTTAAAGCTCACATGGATGCATTTTGGGTAATATAGAAGCTTTAATATCGAAATTGAGTTTGTGACTTCACATTTTAACTTTCTAGCTCCCAGACGCCTCTCTCCTGTCTCCTGTCTCCTCGCTTAAGCCTACAATTGCGCTTTGTGATGAAAACGCTCCTAATTTTCCGTAATTAAAGTCCAAATTCGCTAATTAATCAAGGCGCGTGAGTATGAAACGGATTCTGACATACGCTCTTGGCACACCTTTTGTTATTAGTTCCGTTCAGCCAAGTGCTCGGCGTTGAACCTATTTTTTAATTAGGAAATATCACAACAGCTGTTATCTCCGAGCACAGTTCACTTCCCACTCCTCCACAGTCTGCATATTTCAATTCATTTAGCACGCCGCTTCCAAGTACACTCGCTTTTATATATACCAATGATTAAGACGGCTGGAGTAGTGTTGTCACCGTGCGAGCGTTTCAAACTCTATATCGTTACTAATGGATAGACTCCATACTTCCTACTGATTTTGATTAGTGACGTAACAATAATGGAAATATCTTGATCTTCATGTCGTATCGTCAAAAGTCTTACAGTGATATCAGAGGACTTCACAATATATCAAATTACAAGTTTCACCGCTTAAATTAGTAGTTTTTTTGTGATTTGAATGCCTTTCTTATTCTGTAAAACACTTTGAATTACTGCGCTATACAGATAAACTTAAAACATATTAAAAAAACAGAGGGAACTACATAGACCATGATGCTTTGCTGTTGTCAGTGCAGATACAGGAAGAAATAACTGTTATTAAGCGCTTTTAAATCTTAATTCTTTGTATTAAAACAGGACCAAAGGCTTTTCCAGGTCTTCCCCAAAGCTTTTAAAAATGAAAAACTAACACATTCACGTCTTCGTTAGCCTCTACAAAATGTATGCAATAAATATCGAACCGAAAATATCGTATCGAGGGATTTTGATATTGTTACATGCCTAATTCGGATACCACTTTATTTAGACAATAGAATGTGATTTTCAACATTAAATTATAGTATTTTTTTGTATTACTATGAGGTTGATGCTTGTTCAAATGAGTATATAGTTTTGATTCTAGTTTTGCTATCAATTAAAATCTGATTTTCGATACTTTTGGCAACCCTAAGTCAGAGCAATCAAGAACTGCACTCAAGTAAGGGCATCATTACTTCTAAATAATATTACATAGGTAGTAGTACAAAGTATTATTGAGGTAACTATTCGGCTAAACTACTACCCAAGTAAGACTGATATTAGTAGCTGCACATTACATATGATTTATAATTTGTTTAGTTTAGTTAAGTTTATGTAATTGGAAGGACTAAATGTCAAAATTAACACACAAAATTTGGTATTTTCAAATTTGGACCACAAAAATGAGAAAAACAAAGTCATATCTGAAGAAAGAAATACAAATATCTGAAATTTGAAGCTTTTGTCACTTGTAAACTTACTCACAGTGGGAAGAGGAACCAAAACTTTTAATATGGTGTCTGAAAACCCTATGAAGTAAACATAAATTAAAGTAACTGAGTACTGCCTACCTCCTGGGAACACTCTCAGCTCACGGTAAGAAGGTTCTGGGTTCGATTTCCAGGTCAGGTCACAAGCCAAGCACAAATTCCCCTTTAAGATCGATAAAGTAAAGAAAAAACATCCTTAGCTTAGTGTATCGAAATGAAGTCACGACCTGCTCATTTGCATATGTTTGAATATTCATGAGTTGGATGGAGCCCTGGGTTATGATGTTTATGCATAAGAATGTTAAAGTACCCATGTAGTACTGATATATGGGCCCTAAAGCCAGTTCACACGGGAGCGATCAAAGCTCCGGGCGGCTGCACTGACCATCGCCAATTACGTAAAGCTCATATTCCCGATGCATTCTGGGAGATGCAGTGTTGAGCCACAGAGACAGCTTCAGGATTTCTCAAAAAGTACCTGTCACTGTGTGTTAATTTAAAAGGTGCGCTGTGTAACTTTTACTAGGGAAAACTCCGCCGCCCGTTTGCCTTCATAAAACTTTTTGATTTGCCTAATGTTCCACGACAAGCAGGTTATTCCACCAGTCAAACTTGCACGTCAGATCTGTGGAGAGACAAGCCCACTCACACAGGTATTGCAAGTTTTTAGGGTTAAAAATACTCATGTTATTGAGTAAATGCAAGATGGATACGTTTAATGTTAATTTAATCATTTGTGAATAGATAGTAAGACAGATATGTTTAATACCATACGTACGGACATTCCAGGCAGTGCAATAGAATCTCTATGGAAACGAGCCGGGCGGGTTGCAAATACCCCTCCAGAAAAGCCCCTTTGTGTATTTTAAAGGTGGGTAACTTTTCTGGAAGGTCTGCACTTTACTTGTCTCCATGGAGATGTTAGTGCGTTCCCTGGAATGTTCCATGGTATGACATTAAACCATCCAGCATTTATTTATTAGCATTTATTTACATATATTTAAGTGTTTCTATTGCTCAAAAATATAAAAATATAATAATTCTTCTGTGAACATAGGCAACTCTACACAGATCTGACCTGTAATGCAGTGTAGTGCTGTAACCTGCTTGTCTCCCTCATGATAGACGGACTTAAAGGGATAGTTCAGGTTTGACATGAATCTGTATGTCGTCCCCATCAGCAGTGTGGTGCATAAACACAACTTACCTCCGACAGCGTCCGTGAGACGAGTTCTTAGTGATGACAAATGTCGTCCAGCAAGTTGGCCGTGGTCGCAAAAATAAAGCATTTTTCTTCTCAAAACAATATGTGTTCAAAAGAACGATAGATTTGCATCACAAAACCGTAATCAACAAAAAACAATCGCTAGTTTTCTCCATTCGTATCACTGAGTCTGACACCGATCACTTACACAAGCTGATATACTTAGTGCTCTGACGTCAGTTCTTTCGCGTTGCGGCATCATCGGTCACGGTCAGTCAACTGAAAAAAGTGTTGGATATGTGTGCGGCTCTCATTGATACAGCACAGTGCGCAGTGATACAAACAGAGAGAAAATAGTGCCAAGCAATTATGAGGTTTGACTTTTTCATCAACAACGGTTTTGTGACGCAAATGTATCACTCTTTTGAACACAAATAGTTTTGAGAAGAAAAATGTGTTATTTTCGTGACCCCAGCCAACTTGCCGGAACTACTTTCGTCAGCACCAAAACCGGGCAAGAACTCGACTCACGGACACTGCCGATGGGGATGACATACAGATTCATGCACACCCAAACTATCCCTTTAATCTATACTGTGGAACATTCTAGACAAAGCAATAACATCTCCATGGAGACAAGCAGCTGGCTAATATCCCCACCAGAAAAGCTCCATATTGTATCTTAAAGTATTTTCTTTGCCAAGTGAGTAAATGATGAATGTTTATTGTATTCATTTAGAGTCATTCTCAATACTTCTACTACTACAGCACAGACAATAGAAGGGAGGCAGGTGTCTTGCAAAATAGCACAACCGCTTGTACTAGGGAGTTGAAACACCAACCTTTATGTCAATAGCCAAACACTTAACCAACCGCGCTACCGCCTTCCTATTCTAAAATCACAACAAAATCTGAAAATGAGAAACTCTTTTGAATACTTGACATATTCACACCTGCCCAGCTCCGTGCAGCCGTAAGAGGGTAAAAAACAGATCGATTTTAAAAACACATTTATTTTTTGTGACAGAAGCGCTCTTGTTTGCGCTCGTATGCAGATGAGCACTACCGACAGGGTCAAACCGGGCCAGGAACCTCGCCGAACCTGTTTTTGTATCAAATGTTCCGCACTTTTAGTTTTCCGCCACGATTTAATTGTCATTTCAGCTTTTTAGCGAAGTTGGATAATTGGTGGTCCATAAATCAAACCGTCGCTAGCCCCAATTAGTCTGCAATCATCATTATAAGACAGGAATGTTTTTGATTTGAAGGTCTACCAAATCATAAGACGGGTTAAGATTGTGAATCAGAGAAAACTTTATTGTGATTGACGATGTTATTATTTGACAATTTAAGGACTCTCCAAGGCAGTCTGGGTTAATCAATGAGAAATTTTGAAATGAAGTCGAAATTAATCTCGGAAGAAGTTTGTCACCGTCTGCCATCCACACTTATTTTCTAATTACGAACCAATTCCAGATTTTTTTTCTCATATTTTTCTAATTAATTGAAAAAAAATGACCGTAACCCTGTTTTCAATTTGTTCAAGTGACACCGCTGCTTTCGACAATAAATTGTATGAAATTTGCTGATTTGCTGACCTGCTTTATAGTTATTATATTGTGTAAATGGGCCTATCCATACTTTAATGTCTCTTTGTTAGCGTAAATTAAGTGAAATTAATTTTTTGTAAGTTGTTCTGGTTTTCTTTAAGCTATGCCAATGACAAGTTTGTAGAGCTTTCGAGATTAGAAATGTCTTCCAAACACTGCATATATATAGAGTTACAGTATATAGGTCTCTGTCCTCTATCTGAAATTATGACATCCTCAATTTCTCGCTCTTTCCCAGCAGTAAAACCATCAGCCTCCTCAGCCTCTTCATTTTCTCCTCCTCACCGTTAGTGTTAAAAGGTCCAATCTTATTCAAAAGTGACTCTCGTGAGCTTTAAACTATGTTAGATGCAGCTACCTTCTCAAAAACATAGCCAGAGGTGTGTCTTGTTTCATTTACGTAAGTTTGAGTAGCTCTTTATGCATCACTGAATGCTCAAAATGGTTCAGTAGAGATTGTCAATTCCAGTGTGTGAGTGTTTTCTGTTTGTTTGTTTGTTTGTTTGTTTGTTTGTTTGTTTGTTTATTCTTTATTTAATAGGGACAGTGCATATTAATGAACATCTACAACATTGCAGTGTAAATATGGAAAAAAAGCTCATTTCCATCTGTTGTCCTTAGGCAGGTGACACCACAAATTACACAGCAGAACAATAACAATAATAGAGTGAAGTTTGCGTGAAATGGAGCCTAAATATGCAGGGTTTGTGCATTCAACAGGTGTGAATGAAAGAAAACACAACTCCAGGTATGTTTTTGAAAAGAACAAGATTATGAGATAGATCAGAAAAGCGTAAAATGGGTTCTTTAAGAGAGATGCATTTTCATAAAGACGTCTATCATACTCTCTTTACTCAGTGCTTCTCTCATTTAAATCTGTATGTATTATCCGCCGTGTATTTCCTAATTATAATGAAACGTCCTTTACTTTTGTGTCGACAGTTGCGAGCTCACGCTGTGGATTTGAACGGAAACCAAGTGGAAAACCCGATCGACATCGTCATCAACGTCATCGACCAAAACGACAACAGGCCCGAGTTCACCCACAACATCTTTAATGGCTCCGTCCCCGAGGGCTCCAAACCTGGTACGATCTCACATCGCCACGTTTTCATTTGTTTTTCTCTCACTTTTCCAACTAATTAAATTGTTTGGTATTGTCAAGGTTTTGTCAAATATTTTCTTGTGATACTTTTTAGCTAAAATGTTTTCTTTAAAAGGTGTTAAAATTCTGTTCAGCTCTAGTCTCCACTTGTCAGTCTTACTAATGTTTGTTTAGTTATAAATAATCAAAAAAAATATTAGTTTTAGTTCATGTTTTGTTATTCCTGAATACATTTAAGACATTTTAAATAGTTAAAGGCGCTATAACTAATCTTCAAAACAGCACGATTTGCAGTGGTCCCTGTTGAGTTTATAAGCTCTTTTCACATCTTTCATTGGTATAAATGCTAACACTATATGCTAATGCTAATGCTATATGCTATGATATGCTAACAGTGCACTTCCAGATTAATCGAGGATAAAACTCTTATAATTAAATGCTTTTATGATATATCTGTACTGGGACAAATTATACTTTATTACAAGAAACAGCCCCTTTAAACATTTTTTTTTTCTATAACTCTGTGTTGGAAGGTAACAAAGTACACATAGTAAGTAAAAGTAAAGTACAAGTAAAGTTAGGCGGCACGGTGGCTGAGAGGGGTTCATAGGGTCTGGGTCTGGTGCATAGAGTAATGGGCAGTAATGCCCCCGCGACCCAGCCGGATTAAGCGGGAGAAGATGGATGGATGGATGGATAAAAGTAAAGTTTAAAGTGGAGTACTGCAGTTAGTTGATTGATTTGTATTGTTACTGTTTCATGTGATACTTTTTCTTTATAGCTGTGTAACTGTACTTATACTGAAGTGACAAAATTGAGTACATCCACCACTGCTTTTAAAATCTTTATTGCGCTAACTTGTCCTGCGCTCTCCAGGTTCGTTTGTGATGACAGTGACGGCGGTGGATAAAGACGACCCTAAAATGGCCAATGGGATGCTGCGGTACAAGATCCTGTCCCAGAATCCTCCGAGCCCGTCCTCCAACATGTTCACCATCAACAACCGCACAGGAGACATCATCACGGTGGCTGCAGGCCTGGACAGAGAGGTGAGACAGAGACATACAGTGAAGCCACCAGACCCCTGATACTGGTGCAAACTTCTATCTTGTCTACGTCATCTTTTTGGATAATAATTTTAAGGATTCCTTTATTTTTTGTCAGGTTTTATCCCACGAATAGCTCATTTTGAAAGCTCCTCTCTTTTTATTTGGGTTGATTAATTGGCAAACTCCCATAGTCTGTATAAAGAAGTGGACTAAGGGAGCATGACGTCACCTACAGCTTTAAGCTCCACCCAAATGAGTTATAGCGGCGAATTTGGAGCCAACTTCCATATTTAGGATTCCGAGTCATACAAACCAAAGGGCCGATCCGGAGCGAGGCTGCTGAAAGTAACACTCCCCCCTAAACCAGCTGTGCAGGGGCTTGGCAACACTGTCCGTCAAATCTATTGCTAAAACTAGCAGGAGCGACCTCTGGGAAAGAAGGTGTTTGATTGGTCTTTTATTAATGTCCATATCCTGATTCATGGACAAAGAGCGAAATAAAAACACCAGGATCATGTAGAGCGGGTTAATATGAACATTTTAAGACCAAAGTGATGAGAGAGGCAATGGTTTGTCAATAGAAAGTGAGTCTTAGCCAGAGCAGATGGTGCAGGAAGCATGCCCACACCCACTTCCTGTTTGGTACATGGCAGCTAGCAAGTTAGCAATGACCATTTATATATAGTCAATGCAAACTCCAAATGGATATCCAGCCAATACTAGGAATACTGCGTGTGTTGCTCAAGAACACAACAAGTATGAAGTAAAAGCACTGCTGCCCCACTGTGGGTGTTCAGTATGACAATGGCACGGCCTTGCTTATCTTCTGAGATCTGATGACATTGGATATTGACAATCAAGTCCTGCAACTTAAACCCAAAAGGGCTCTCACTGAAACGTGTCCTCGGTAAAGGACGAGTAGAACGGCCTTGCAGGTTCAGTTGTGACTCTGTTACTGATCTGAAACCAGTCCTCAAGTGAAAGGCATCCTTGATTTGGCCGTACTAATAGACCCACTGCATATAGAAATGTCACCATACTTTCTTTGGTGACTCCAAGTATTCCCATGTTTTTATTCATACAAACAGGTTGCTCTGCTGTGATGGAGGGGGTGTAACAGAAGGGCTTTTTGGCACTGTCTACAAAACATAGTGCTTTGACATTTCACTAGGAGGAGCTGGCCAATAGGGGCATGTTGGTGGGTATTTTTGGTGTGAACACATTTGTTAGTGGGAAGTTCAGGTCCAAGAACCAGAATTTCTTTTCTTGTATATCTGTACATTAGTTAAAAGTTACCTAGGTTCTGTGCATTCATGAGCTGTTTTGAAGAAATGTATTTATTCTGTTCACATATTGAACTTCTTTTTTTTTTTCTTTTACAAAATCTGACCAAAAATGATTACAAAAAAAATACATTTCTACACCCCCTGCCCCACCCCCAACCACACACATTTAGAATCTTATAAAACCTCAATACCAAACCTCAATTGTCTATTATTCCATATGCTAACAAATTCAGTTATTTCAGTCATTTATTATAAAGTATTTCTTTGAACATTTAAGTTTTCTTTTCAAAACTACACCATCATCATAGCAATTAAGAATTTTAAACAAGATATCAGTCATTCTCTGAATGGAAAAGTCCTCAAAATATTGGATTTTCTGAAACCTATTAATTGCAACATATGAAAGTGAAAGAAATCTTGGTGTTCAATTTATTTACAAACCTAAATAGTTAAAGTGGGACTAAACCCTGAGCAAAAAAGGACAAAAGCAGAGTCACAGAGGAGGTGTAAGGTCTGGGGCTACAGTGTGATTGGTCTGACAGGTCTGTCCATACTTCAAACTCCACCCCTGCAGCGGTTTCTGAGGTTTCTGATTAGAATCTGGATGCAGTCAGGAAAGTCTTGCGTGATGTCACATAGTACATGCAGTTGTAGTGACCACTGGAGCACATACTTATATTCAGATGCTTTTGAGCTCAAAATCTGCATACGTCCCGAGTTTAAAATTGTCAAAAAATGACTAAGAAACGTAGAAAATCTTATTAAAACACCATATACACAGTTTAGCCGCAAAGCACCAGAATCACAAGGCCGGTTTAGTGTTTAGTTCCAATTTGTACATGTTGTTAACACATAAACACAATTTTTGGAACCCTGGATTGCTCGTTTCACCTCTTTTGGATTGTCCTCACACCAGTAGCAGGCAGTGTCCTATTGTGTGTAATGCCATCCGTATATTTAGCTTGTTGATATGCCGTGGTGCTGTGAGCGAGTGCTTTTCTTTCACCTGTCAGCGTTTGGCACAGCTCGGCCCGGACTGGCTCTGCTCCACTCAAACATTTACACTCACTCCTCTCGGGGACACTCTAATTGAAAACTGCTGTCAGCTGTTGTGTGCAAACCAATATCTGCTCCACTTTTCAGACGGTCCCTGCCAATGCAAAATGTACATGGAGTAAGACGTGTTTTGGATCATATCAGTAAAGTGTCGTTGTCAGCCTCTTACGCCATTGTGTTTCCAGTGTCAAGTGACGGCATTTTCATAGCTTGGCACAATTAGGTTAGAGTACTTCTTCACTAAAATACTGAATCATTATATTACGTAGCCGGCGAAAGCTGAAAGTGACAACTGGAGGAACATAATCAAGGTGGGGGCAGTTGTTGTCAAGGCCGCCTTAACTGTAAAGCGTCATATAAAGGCGTGCTGTATAACAAATCGAGATGACAGAAACGCCGCTAGCAGCTGAAGTGCGTGTTTTCATCTGTAGATGTAAATACGTTGGTGCAAACCCAGTCCAATCAGAAGCCTTCCCCACCCCCAGACGTTGAGCAGAATTAAATAAAGGTGATTTAGTGTATTTTCCATGTAAACCTCAATTCCGAATTATTATTACCATGTAAACTTAAAGGAGAATACTTTAAGCTATTTAATTCGGAATTAAAAAACATATTGTAAACGTGGCCAATATGACATTAAACAGATCTGCCTTACCGACCTTGTTCAGAAGATAAATATTTACCACAGATATTATCCCACCAAACCAACTAATAATCAGAAAAACCTGAAAACTTGCCAAATGCACTTTAAAGTAGTAGTGGATGAGACGCTGATGGATTATTTCTTTGCCTTGTAACATTGTGCAATACACTTCGCCCACATTGCCTCTATACCATTGATAGCAGGACTGTGTGGGCAGAGGAGTTGGCTGCAGTTTTCTTCAAACCCACATATGAAGAAAGATCACAATAACAGGAGTTGCAGCGCTGTGATAGACAGAAATGCTTTTGATTGGATATTGTACCTTTCCACCGCTACTACACAACTGGATGGAAGAAAATATTGCTTCTTGTAACAGGCCTGGAGTCTGAGCTGTTGATTTAATGCTTTGTGATGCCTTACTGTCTGACTTAGACTCAAATAAGTTATGATTCACAGAAATTCTGACTTAATCCAGACTTCTTTTTGAATAAAAAGAGTTTGGCTGGTACTGGAGTGTAGAAAGTGCTACATAAAATAAATAACATTGCATAAAATTATGATAAATACAGCTGTTAACAATGTTATAGTTGTGTCCTTCATTTTCATTTATTTTTTTTATTTGTGCAGTATTTACAGTGCAGTAAATAATGATACATTATGTAAATGTACAACAAAAGGCACTTCCATGATTAGAAAGGAGCAGATATGAAGAAAAAAGAGCCCCTTTATTTACATTTAAATGAAACTAATTAATGGTCTTGCCATAATTCTTCTTTATATTTGACATTTATCAATTATTCAGACAATCTGGTTGGTACTTTTGTATTGGTATAATTGTATACACTCTTTTAAATAGTAAAATAGTTTGACTTGATTATCCAGAGAGTTCTACTGCTTTACCCCACAACAGAAACGCACACTTGTTTAAGACTGGTCCGTGCCACTTGATACTTAAAATTACATTTCCTCCTTTGTCATTTATAGTGTCCAAGTTTTATTTAGAGTGATTCTTGCAGTTTTGAGTTATCTGTATAGCCCTGTATTATTTATAGCTGCACATTCAAGATGTCAATTATCTGATCAACCCCACAGGTGCACTGCTCTGTGCTTACTTTGTTCTCCCATTTTATTTATTTTATTTATTTTTTTAAATAATTGTTGAAATAAAAAAGGCTAAATCTGCTACTGACTAATGTCATCTGCAGCTTTCCATAGGAGGGTCTGACAGCATGAAGCACTTTGTTATGTTGATAATAATCAATCAATAATCAATAATCAAAATCAATAATTTTCCAACCCAGAAAACAGTGAACTTGTTGCTGTTGTTTGTTATTTGTTGTTTTAGATCAATATTACAATGTCCAAAACTTAAGAAAATGATCCACGGGTGTCATAGGTAGTGACAAACTAAGTGAGTCTCATTTTGTGTTTCAGAAAGTGACCCAGTACACGCTGATCATCCAGGCCACAGACATGGAGGGAAACCCCACGTACGGCCTCTCCAACACGGCCACCACCGTCATCAGGATCACCGATGTCAACGACAACCCTCCTGAGTTCACCACGGACACGGTACCAACACAAACTCAACTTCACAACTGTTAAGTTCTCATAAGGATAAAAGTCCAGTGTTGAATAGATCAACTTAAAATGATCAAAATGTATACATCCTTTTGTCTATTTTTCTGTATTATTTAATTTAGATATATTTATTTACACTTGTCTTTCTTTTAACATTAACATTTTATTTGCAAAATAGGACCATTGCTGGTTATTGATAGTTGATGAAATTAAATTGATTACAATTCGAAGTTTTGAAATCCACAAATAATATTGCTAAGTTAATTTATTTATACATGTTTTAAACTTTGTAGACATACAAAGGGGGGTTAGACATTATGAATTTTGTCTGATGATATTATAGAATACACATGCAATACTTTTCCCTTTTTTTTTTTTTTTACAATTTCGATTTTTTTATTTTACCAGAGGTGTGAGATAATGTAGTAATGTAATGTAATGTTTTTTTTTTTTCAACAGTATTGTTATTATACACTAGTTTAAAAGTACAGATGTCATTGCTTTGCCTGGAATGCTCAATAAATGACATTAAACAGATCACGGTGATTGTGGTGTGGCACATTCAGTGAATTGCCAGAATCATAAAAATAAGTACTAAACTAGTCCGGTGTAAAACAACGTGCAGCATTATGAAGACTTCTTTTATTTGGAAATATATGAGGATGATAAATGCTTAACAGTCATTATATGTTCATGTGGGATGTTCTGTGCTGTTCAGATGCCCTCCCACAGCAGAGCACAGACCCTCACCCGCATCCTGTATCAGTGCAGCTCTGCTCTATAGTTTGGTTTGATAGATCAGTTCAAAAGCTGCACATTTGCATGAGGCCATTTCCAGTAATGTCCTAAAGTGTGTTTTCTTGGGTTTTCTTAGCATGTCTGCTTTTCTGATGCTGAATGTTGGATTTCCTCACATCCTCATGCTCTTTCTACTATCAGCTCCATTTAGTGTTGTGACCAAATTATTCTCATTGTGCCGCTTTGGTTAGTTTATAAAGTTAGTGTCCAGTAGGTAGGTGACCATCAGAACTGTAGATAACTGTATGGGCTTACAGTGGTGTGTGTGTGTGAGAGGGGGGGCCCGTATTCAGAACACAAACCCAGTCTGTTCTGTCATGGCTCATCCAAAATTCTATATTCCCGGCACCCCTACTGGAGCGTGCTTGCACCGTGGGGGTCCGGAGCTGTTTTATTCTATACATTTTCCCCACACCCTCCGTGCTGCCTGGTAATGAGGCAGAGATTGCAGACATTACCCATACGGGCAGTGCTTTTAAATGCTACAGCGGCCACAGATTGGTTCAGATGCCATCACCATATATGTACTTGTACTGTCCCACTCCAGCCTCGGGCAGAGAAGTACAGGACACGCCCCTCCTTAATGCTAGAGCTAAGATTGTGGGCATTGGGGGGGTCCGTAGTTTATAGCTCAAAAAATACCTAGAAAAACATGCATTCTGACTATGATCGATGTGCCACTTCACAGATCTGACCTGTGACTTGATCTGGTTTGGTCTCCATGAAGGTAGAAAGGTTTAATATCATATTGTGAAACATTCCAGATAAAACAAGAACATCCTCTTGAAGAAAAGCATTTGACGGCCGTCCACCAGAAAAGTGACACAATGCACTTTCAATTTCAGTTAGATTAGATTTTTCATACCATACTTCTCTCATATTTATTGACTTTCTTTGTTCCAGTTCTTCGGGGAGGTGCACGAGAACAGAGTGAACGTGATCGTGGCTAACCTGACCGTCACAGATAAGGACCAGCCTCACACGGGGGCCTGGAGCGCAGTGTACCGCATCATCGCCGGAGACCCCACCGGACGCTTCTCCATCCCCACGGACCCCACCACCAACGAGGGCCTGCTCACCGTGGTCAAGGTCAGGGCGTAGCCACATTTAATAGGGGACGGCGCGTGAATACATAAATGCTTTTCTTTTATGGTTAAGATGAGATGGGGTATGTAAAATTTTATACGTGGAATCCGCCGTGCATGTATGACTAATGAAACATGCCTGCCATTCTTCGCCGGTGACCTCTCTCTCCGCCAATCACACACACACACACACACACACATACACACACACACACACATGCACTGAGTTCTCTATGCTTCTTGGAGACGTTACATTGACTTGCATTCATTTTTGGAGACTGATTTTAACCCTACTCATAGTTATTGTAATGTACCTAAACCTATGCTGGTCACTTTTATTACTATATCAGCTACGTTCAGACTGCAGGGCTTAGTGCTCAATTTGGATTTTTTTATGAAATATGATTTTTTTTGCAAGGTTGTTCAGATTTCCAGTTAAATGCAGCTTGTGTGCGCACTTTAAACTCTCCAAAAGTGTCCCACATGTGCTTTGGAGGACAGGACGACATCACACACAGCAATAGGCTAAGTGTGTTTACCTAAGTAGCCTAAACATGGCGTGCACATACATGTATCAGTATCCATATCCTGGTTATGGCAGTAGAGATAAGCTCTTTACAAGCTCCTTTAGCATATTAAGCTTATGAGGTTCCTGAGCAGCGGTAGAGCTCTGAGGTTTCCCACTTTTGTACAAGATCTACACTGCAGCAAATTCTGAATTAAGATCTTCTGCATAAATAAACTCAACTTTATAGCATATAAACCGTAACCACCACAGAGCCACATCAGCCCGTATAATTCGGCTTTGTGCACGTCTGTTAACGTTCTACAGAAACATAACTTAAAACCACATGGCTATTTTGCATAAACTATAAGCGCTGAAAAAAAAAATCCAGCTGGAGAAGAACATTTGTGAGCGTGTTGATGACGTTCAGACTGAAGTCGCGTGTCAAAAGATCATATATATATTGGATTTAGGAGCACATATCCAAGTGGACTGGGTCACATTTGAAAAAATCGGATCTGTGTTGTTCAGACTGTCATTCAAAGATGAGATACAGGTCACATAGGGGCGAAAAAATCGGATTTGGGTCACTTCAGGCTGCAGTCTGAACGTAACCTTGTTGTTCAGTATATGAGAGCTGCAACAATATGTTTTGGGGCTCAGTATTTACCATGTGTATATTTTCTCCATAAAAGTGTACAGGTTTGGGATATTTTTGTTGTAATATGATAACATTTTAGCTGTAAAAGATTGAATAAGTGGCTTGTATGGTGAATTTTTGGTTCATTCTGTTATTTATTTGTTGCAGCTCATGACTTTTAATGGGACTATTGATTTAAAAAACATTTTAGTGGGATTATCTTGCATTATTGTTTGCATAAAAGAGTTTCAGTATTATCACTTATCACAGTATTTTCCTAGCTAATAATAAACGACTGGAAACCGATTTGTTTGTCTCCATATGGACCCCATAATGTGAGTTTGTATAGATTTAGTGCTCACAATGTGACAACTTTGCACCACTCAAACTGATTTTACACATAGGCAAAGTGCATGAAGTGTGTTGCTTAAGAACACAACAGTAACCAGGTATCAAACCTCCAACCATTCAGCTCAACAGCTATAGTCGCCTCAGAAGTGGTTTAGTTCTGGTTTAGCAATGGTGAACGGTTTGATTTGACGAAACGTATTGTGTTTTTGCATCTGCTGTATAGTTTATAATCTACAACACCCCTGGATCATTTTGTTATAGTTTGTTTAAATCGCAATATTGGTCTAAAAGAACTGGTAAAAGAAACAAAACGGCAATGTCCAATGGGGATTTAACACCGTAAATGTTTTCACAACCTGAGAAGTTGTCTGTTTCTCCTATGAATAGCTGCACATTACACTTGCAAATTTTTTCATTTGTTCCAAAATAACTACACGATGCTACCAAATCCTACACCGATTATCACCAGTGAAGAAAATAAAACTGGAGAATGAAGTCGTAGTAGTAGAGCAGTGGGCGTGTACAGGTAGCGGCGTAAAAATAGAATAAAAATCACACCAAATACAACTTAAATGAGAAGGGGAAATTCATTGCAATTTAGAGTTTTCCCACTGAGCTCTTGTTACTTCTGGATAAAGTAATTAAATGCCATCACGTGGAATATTTGACGCAAATAACTTCACGCTCAGGTATGGCACCCTCATAATGCAAAGTTTTCAAAAAGATACAAGTAAAAGTAAATATATCTGAATACTACCCACCTTAAATCATCCTATATTTATATTTATACTAGTTGTGGGTGGAAACACTGCACTGTGCCTGACGAAAACACTATAATACAAAACGCATAGCAACTCATCCCACTCATGTGAACAGAGCTTTCTTGGCTGCAGATTACAGCCTCATAAACCATGTCAGAGCTCCGGCCCTCTCCAGCTCCGGTCTGGTCCCCAGGGGGCGCTGTTTCTGTCTAGTCCCCGTAGACCCGGCCTGCTTCTGCCCCCTCAAGGTCACGTCCACATTCAAAATCCGAAAAAAAATCGATATTTACTGCTATACGTTCTTTTAAGCCCGCCGTATGTCAGATTTTATATTAAAATATGCGGGGATCAAATACGTGTAATGTATATGGGCTCGGCCAGGTTATAAATAGCATTTTTGATGGTGGACCAAGGACATTGAGAGCTGCTTACTGTGTTTGAGTTAAGGCTGGAGAGTTATCGAGCCCTGCAGCTATGGGAATGGCCATGTTTTGAAGCACATTATCAGCTTTTTCTAAATAAAACATAGGTGTGGAGAAGTAGCGCCATCAATATAGAAGATGTGACTGTTACATTCTGGATTCTAGCACGTTTGCTTATTTGAAATTTCAACAGTTTCAAGTGTGGTATTGCAACAGAAAAACAACGATATGCTATTGATACTTTGCAGCTGACGTCATCCATATTCCCTGGGGGTGTGATGCTAACTGTAGGCACTGCTCTGTCTGAAGCTCTCTTACTTGGGTTGGACTTTAATCCGAGTTAGGCCAGAAAAAGTCCACTCACCACTTTTCTCCACTGATATTTATTGCTTTGTCTGAAATATTTCACCATATTTCATTCATTTTTATTTATTTCTATTCGCGGAGACCAAACCAGACCAAATGACAAGTCAGATCTGCGGAGAGGCGACCCTGCTCACAGTTAGAATACCTGTTTTTCTTGGTATTTCTGAGGTATAAAACTACATGTAATTGGATAAATAGCTATAAAACTACATGTAATTAAATAAATATAAGAACTGTTTAATGTCATACTGTGGAATATTATCCATTATTATATCCATAGAAACAAGCAGTTGCCGGAGCTTTTTTTTTTTTTTTTGGCTAAAATGTTACATATTCTGCCTTTAATATAACTTAAAAATACTATTAATAAAAAGCTACTTCATATAAAACAATCCAAGCTTTTACAATGCTTTTACTGTCAGAGGATTGGCTGCAGATTTCTCCATTAAAATAACCCAAGCTGATCATTGCCAGTTAGAAACGACTGGATCTCCATCTTGTTTCAGATTTATTGTTTGTTTCAAATCAGTTGTACAGCCCATAAACTCTAAGTAGATATCCCGAATAATTGAATGCACGCTTGTTTTAACTGTCAATTTCAACCTTGTACTGAAAAACTATGCTTTATCGTATCCCACTATCTTCTTTGATTCGCAAAAGTATTGAAAATCAGATATTAATCTTAGTTTTGAAATTGAGTTGGAAGTTTTAATATCGTGACAGTACTATTTTGCACAATGCTACTTTTACTGCCTCTCAAAGACATGCATGTGTTGAGAATTGGAGATTGTTAACCTGCAATTGCCCAGTTTGCACCCGTCCTGTGGCCAAGGTGACCCGGAGAGGACAAAATGTCAAAAACAAATCAATACAAAAGCTACTGACATCTTGACCCCATTTAAGCTCCACAATGGATTTCCAGAAGGTCAAAAGGACAATTGTCACGGGTTATTGCAAATTGTGCTAAAATTTCAGTTTGGGAAATGATTTTGGTTGTTTTTTTTTCTTTTTACTAACTTTCATTAACAAAGTCTGACGAATGTTTTTACCCTTGGAAAGTACTAAAGGCTCATTCATATGCAATGTTTTTTTGCAGTATAAATATGCATCAGGTATCGCTCAGGGACAAATAAAGCCTTAAGCTATTTTGAATTATACATCGGTGTTAAGCAAAAATAAACCACCAATTTAGATACTTTTCACTTTTCTAACGTTTTTGTCAAAGAAAATATTTCAAATCATATGCGTATTTTTTTCAGTTGTTTCATGGTACCTCGGGTCGGCACCGCGCCAAGTCACAATCAGATCTGTGGAGAGGCGAGCACACCCGCAGTAGTAATTTGTGTTTTTCAAGGTGTTTGTAAGCACTGAATGTGTAGATATAGACATGTTTAATGCCATAGCGTGGAACATTCCTGGCAAAACATTAGCGACATTAGCGTTATTCATGGAAACAAAGCGAATCCTCCTATAGAAAGTTCCATAGTGCAATTTTAAAGAGTCCATATTACGCTATTTTGCTCTGTTATAATGTTTTCTCATCACAAACGTACCTTTAATATATGTTAGTTGGAACAATCAATAAACAATATCATGGGTACTTTTTCTTTGTACTAGAAGAAAAATATAGTTTAATTTTCTGTTCTACGATAAGATTTGCTATGTAAAGGGTTGAATTATGAACTTCTCGAACTCACTATAAAGTTACTACTAAAGAGTTACATTCTGCTCTTTATTTCAGCTCATGTTTTTTTTACAATAAGTATATTTTTTTTATAATTCTGCTTTATGGTTTTGTTTCAGTATTGTTTTCTATATTTTCTTTGCAATATATCGCACTTTGAAATGTGTTATCGTGACAAGCCCAGTGACATCAGCTCCCAATGGGCACCGTGGTTTTCTAACGTGGAAGTCAGCTAACAAGTTTTTTTTTTATTAAGTCGTTTTAGATTTATATTTTAAAATGTGCAAATGTGCATAATGATCCGCGGGTGTCATAGATCATAACTATATAGCAGGCTCAGGCATAATGTCTTCTTTAACACAGTCTCTCCTCCTTCTCTTTCACAGCCCATAGACTTTGAGTTGTCCCGCGCTTTCATGCTGACCGTGGAGGCGGAGAATGAGATGGCTCTGGCCCGTGGGATCCTCCTGCCTCGCCAGTCCACGGCCACGGTCTCTGTGCGTATCCTGGACGAGAACGAGCCCCCCGAGTTCAGCCCCAACCCCAAGTTGATCAAACTGGACGAGGGTCTGCCTGCGGGGTCCCAGCTCACCAGCTTCACCGCCCAGGACCCCGATCGCTACATGAGGCAGACTGTCAGGTGAGAGGCCCTTGGGACACCGTAGTGTTGGGAGATTCCAGATGACCTCACCACATGGGCTTCCTGCCCATTCACGCCCCCTCCCACTTTTGAAAAGGAGCGATAAGGTTGATTTGAACAGCTACTGTTTCATGACGTCCCAGTTTGGAACAGAGCAGAAAATATAGACAGAGTAATAATAAAGGGTTACTCAACACTTGGCTGTGGATGAGGATAGGAAGGATTTTCTGAGCACTCGAGCCTCGTATTAGTCAAACCTGAATGAATCAATTGAAATAGAACTCTGAGTAAGCTAATGATGATGAAACATCATTATAATGTGGATAAAAGCTCATCAAATATTGTAATATGTAATCTGTCCCCTATAAGAGATTGTAGTATTATAATGTATGTTTACAGAAACATAGCTGGAGTTGTGTTTTGTCCATTGACACATTTCCGTAAGTCTGCAGTATTTAATCCATCTACTTTTTCATTGATCAGGGAACCTGCCTCTGCTCAGTCTACACCACCAAACTTGTTCTGGACATGTCTGTGCTCACAATCCCGTTTTTTAATGGAGGCTATGATAGATTTTCTTTTTTTAACACAACCATAGACATATTTTATATGCTTATCCAAAGTGGACCAAAATAAAAAGGCAAGGCTATATGGCAATTAAAAAACATGTATTTTCCCTTTTACCCTTTTACATATACTGATTCACCATTTTGATAAGTCAAACTAATATGGCTTTCAGTACGTGCTTCAGTGCACACATTTAATTACAAACCCTTTAAATAACTAATGTTATCCACTCAAGTATTAACCTGGCTCATGTCAGACTGGTTCTATTATTATTGTTATTATCAGTCTGGAACAACTTGTGGGCGATTTTGAACCCTACATCTGGAGTATTTCAAGACTGATTCTCATGAGTTTATGAACTCATTAATATTGCAAGAATGTAGCAGTGCAAGGTTATGCCAGTAATGTTTTACATAGAAAATGTTATATTTTAATTAATTTATCTAAAATATTCATTCAATGTCTTATTTAAGCAATTGCAAAAGCACAGTTCTACAAAATATGTGTTTTTCTCTGCAGTAATCTAAAAATATATTGCAAGTTCAGACTGGAATGCCCCTCAGACCCTCTTGTTTCTCCATAATGATATTTATAGCTCCTACACAACAGGCCGCTGCTCCTATGAACTGTGCTTTCCCTGCTAAAGGACACATAGACTTTTAGTTTCTCCTATTTCAAAATGCCTGCAATCCAAAATGGAACTACCCAAAATGTTCGATATTACATCCTCAATTTTGACCAAAACACGTTCTGTAAAATAATGACTTTGACAGGCCATATTCGAGTGAAAACTACCTCCAATCTTTTTAACAACCTCATACTCAAATCTCTCTAGAATCTCTCCCCCAAAGTGTGGTCATTCTGAAAGGACATTTACTGAAACTACTAGCCATAGCTTTCAATGTAATTCGTGCGCATATGCCTTACGCCATTTGGTCCAATTCAATTTAACTTTACAACTCCTGAGGGGCAATAAGCACATCCAATAATATTAAAAGCTGAGATACCAAATACATCATCTGCTTTCAAAAGCGTACGGTCGGTTTGACAAAGGACCCCAAGTGAGATCAAACTAGTCTAAAAATATTCTTTCATTCAAAAATACTTGCTTTATTTCAATTACAATCTGCATATAACTAGTTTAATACGGGCAATTTTCGTTCTTTCAATTATTCAACCGCGTTATGAAATTTCTAGATTGAACATCCTTGTACGAGAAAATGATTACACACATCATAATAGAATAGAATAGGAGAAGGCTTATCAAGCAGTAATGGTTTTATGAAATATTGAAACAGCGCGACTCACGGTGGACTTTTCATTAGTTCTTAATTAAAATATAAACTCAAATGGGAACTGGAGGTACTCAGAGGGCAGGGTTTTCAGCAAATGTATTGACCCAAATCTTGCAATCTGTACAAATGCTAACCTTATAAACCTTATTGTAATGCAATGCTTCAAAAAGTATCTATTTCTCAACTAGAGGTATAATTGTTACTTGGTTGGTTTTCAGATTTTACAGTGTGCTGGTGTCATACTCTCAAACACTCAGTTTTCTCTGTTGATTGTATTTTGCCATGAAAAATCCAAAATTTACAAAGATTTAACCTAAAGTTTTATGTTATTGGGTTGATCCATTAACGTCTTGCATTACAACAAAGAAATGCATTTTTAAAATATTCACACACACTCCTTGCTATATTAAATATCACTCGCTGATGGAATCTTGTGAACTGAAACTAGGGATGCATGATACTGGTATCGTACCGATATCGAACATGTTGGTGGATTGGATAACAACTTCTAGGACATATGTTTAGCTGATATCCCATTTTGGTCTATGAACTGATGTAAATAGATGATTTATTGGCCAGTGCAGGCCCAAAACGGCTCATAATATTAAACCTATTCAAAGTTGTTATGGAGCTACAGAACACATAACACAATGTTTCTTTGTTTAAATGAAATCTATTTTATTTTCAGTCTCTACATTGGTATGGGTTCATGTCAGGTATTGGCAGATACTTAAGGCTAAACAATCAACTTTGGTATCCAAACTGAAACAGTTGGAACAGAGATCCTGAAAACCATCATTCGGCAATGTTAGCTATAAATGTCATATAGAATTTACACAAATGGTATTCATTCCAATATTGATTTATATAATCTACAAGTACATACAAGGACATCTCTTGGAGACCAGTACAGATTTTGCAGTCATGGTAAAACTAACAACAACGTGCATGCTTCCTGCAGGCAGAACACAACAGAAATATTTTAAATTAAAGAGCTGCTTATACAATATATCTGAAACGGGGGTCAAATACAAAGAATCATGTACAGGCACTTTCACTTTCACTTCAACTTCAGCTTTCTTCTAATGACTGAAAACAGCCTCAGTGAGAAATTATTTTCATCTGCAACAAAAATAATTTCTCACTGAAGTTGATTTCTGATGTTTTTCTCTAAAACATGTCTGACTAACCATAAATGCTGTCATCACCATGATTTTACAAAGGATTAGGATATAAACTCATTCATAAAAGTTCTTATTTGGTGTTGGCCGCACCACAGAGTGCAGTACCATCTCTGTGGCTCCCCTGCTTATCTGTGAACCACCACAGTGTAACAACATTTAGTCACTGGAGCTCACAATTCAATCCTCCCTGATATTTTACAGTGAATCTTTCTTATTTCAATCCCACATTGCACTTATTGTTACATCCCTATAGCCTGGGCATGTTCACTAAACTCAATATATTTAGTAAAAGGTGTTCTCTATCATAGTGGATTCTGTCATCTCCTTCTCTAATATTTACCAGTGGAACAGACATCTCCTCTGGGCTCTCTGCCTTTAGATCTGCAGATATATTGACAGCAGTAAACACTCCAAATCTGTGAGCGTGCTGTCTATTCAATCTGAGTAAATAACACCACACAACACAGGCTTTATCGCACTCGGCACTGGCACCGGTATGCGCTATTCTAGCCGGTAAATATTGCATTGATTGTGTATTTTGGAAAAACAAGAGACAGTTTCTGAAAATAAGTAACAGTTTGTGATTTGAAAGTGAAATACTGAAACGAAAAAGTGAAAATTTGCCCTAAATGAAGATTTTTGGGGGCAAATTTCAAACTGAACTGTGCAGCTTTTCTGATGGAGGGTCTTGTCTCCATGGTGATTTTATTGCTAGGTCTGGGATGTTCCACAGTATGGTGTTAAACTGTTAAACACACACAATATATTGTGTATCTATTTCAATTGCAGGTGTTTTTGTTTCTCAAAACCACAGTAAAAACATGAATTATTACTTTGAACGGGACCACTTCTCCATAGATCTGACCTATAACTTGTCTTTTAATGTGTCCCTCTTGTCTCCATGTAGATAAGTTAGTGCAGATATATTGTGTAATTTAGATCAACATGAGTCAGTAAAGCTTCTTACTGTGCAATAATCAGGACGAGCCCACTTAGCATACTAGTTTTTTTGTCAGTTGCTTTGCTGTGACAGCTGAACTCAGCTCTGGTCTCTGAGAGTTGTAAAATGTGCTTCCAAACTCATCACTGAATAATTCTACATGGCATAATGCCTAAGGAAAGTGAGGAATAACCCAGAAAAAACTTAACTAGTTCTGTTTTCCATGTTTTAAGACAGGAAAAACACCAGGTACAGCTCCTTTAAATGATCTAATCGCATTATCTGCAAAATACACCTAAATATAAGGTTACATGGAAACTGGTTTTGCAAATTCAAGATACAGGACACTATTTATCGATATTGCAATCTCAGCGTTATTGTTTTATCTGTTGGTGTCTGCTTTCTGCATAATTTAATTAAACCTGTAATCTAATTCTTGATTTGTCACTGTGGGAGAGTGTCCTATGCAGCTCAGGCACACTGCAATTTTTGACAAGATTTATATGGAATTGATCGGATTTCAAGAGACACAGTCTGAATTAACTCAGATCTAAACCAGCATAAGAAGGGATGTTAATAGACATTAGAGTTGCATTGACAAAGCAGAAGTAAGACAGGACTTGTGTTTAAAAGTATGAGTTACAATGGAACTCCACCATGTTTGTTGCAATAGTGCAAAAGGAGTCTCTTAAAGCTCGGCATTTTGTCTGGGGGCAGGACTTAACATTCTGTTGCAACCATGGCAGGTCTAAAAAAACATTTTCTCACAAGACAAAGTGAATTTAGAACTAAACTTTTACAAAAACTCATCTAGTGTTTTCATTACTTTAGGTTGACGCATCAGTGGTACCGTTTTCCCCAAACACAGTTACGCCAACAACCAACACTTTGCACTAGTGATTATGCTGCAAATGGCAAATGGTCACATCTTTATACAGCGCTTTTCCACCTTCAATGCTCTCAAAGCGCTTTACAACAAGGAACCATTCACCCATTCACGCACCAGTGTACACAGACACTAGACCACTGAACCAATCGTGTTTTTATGTCGAGAGCGGGAGGCTTGGGTTTAGGAACATATTTGCTGATTATGAAATGAACTCCAGGGAAAACACTGCTCGCCGAAGTTACTTATTTTGACTGACATGGAACGCTAAGCTCCTCCGTCGGACGAAATGCCGGGAATTTCAGGAGTCTCTAGTGCAAAACTCACTGAGATCACTTCTGGTAAATACATTTATCACTCTATAGTGTCAGAAAATAGTATCTTAAAATCTCCACTGGTTTAGCATTAGGCCCACTGAAAATTCTATGTTGTAAGACTCTAGAGCTCTAACTTTAGGACTCATTTGGAATCCAACCAGGATCCAACAGAACTTAAAGCTGCACTATGTAATTTTTTTTTAGAAGGTCCACCATTTACTTGTTCCACAATATGACATTCAAGATATGGCATTTAATCGCTAAGAAAAGATAAGATTGCTGTTTTGTTTCTAGGCCTGGTTGCGTTACCTATGCACTGCGGAACATTCCAGATAAAGTAAAAACATCTCCATGGGGACAAAAAAGTAAAGTTACACAGTGCCGCTTTAAGTAATAGACTGGCTAATTGTGATTCCAGTCGACATTTCTGCAGGTTCACCGCCCGTGTAAGGTCGAGTGCGCACAAGTAATGATTTATAATACGAGATACGCTCAATATTTTAATTTTTCATCACTTCAACTCTTTCAGTAGTATCTGTCCATATATCGTCTCTCGCTCCAATTTGCAGTACAGCTTCAAAACCTCCATCCTGAGAGTCTCTATGATGATTATTATTCAGAACCGGACCAGGCTCTCACAAACAGGATTTAGTGCCCGCTGTTTTCTCCTTACGTCCCACTATTTGTTTCTAAAAGTGGAGCTGAGGTCTGCGTAGCCATGGCAACAGTCGCCGGTGGACTGCACGCGCTCAGTCTTTGAATCCTCTTCGCTCAGGTTTTGCCTTAGAAACTGTTTTTTTTGCATTATGTTTACGTAGCGATCAGGAAAAGTTGAAGGAACTGCAAGGTTTTACAATCACCGCTGGACCTGGGTTGCCAGAGCTGAACCTGGGTTGCCAGAGCTGAACCTGGGTTGCCAGAGCTGAACCTGGGTTGCCAGAGCTTTAACCCGCAGATAGAAGCGACACATTTTTCTCATTCTCAGCCTATGGAAAGCACATGAAAGCTCAGAATCTACAGAATCCCCTCACTGAGCTACAGAGGCTGCACTAGCACTGACTCATGAGTAATGATTCATGATTGCAGTTGCTGAGGTTTAGGTAGTGATGATTCCGGTCTAACTTATTTTAGGTTTAAAATAAGTGGATTTCCGCATTGAAACTGGCAACCCAAAGGAGAGACTCATTCTGCTTTTGAATTTGATAATTATCTTGAGAACCAAAACACCAAATTACAGCAAAAACAACATCGCCACCAGGTTTATTGCTTTTGTAATTAAGAATAAATCAGCATTTTATTTGTTAGCAGTAAAAGCTATTAAAATAAAATTAAAATATTTGAGTGTACAAGTAAACACAGGGATCCTGGTTTTGGAGATCAGTACCAATAATGAAAATGTTGGTGCATATTTTGGCCTAGAAATTGGTGTAATAAGACGATTTATTGGCCAACGTCGACCCAAAACATTTCATAAACTTAAACTTGTTTTTTATGAAGCTGTTCTGTAGTTGCATAACACATTTGGATCATTTTTGACCTTATGCTGTTTGTGTTTTAAGTAAATAAAGGCTATTTTCAGTTCTTGCACTGGTACTGCTTCATATTAGGGATCAGCTGATTCTTAAAGGAAAGGATCGGTATCTGAACACAAACAGCTGGTTTGGTGCATCCCCGGCCAGTGTTGACAATTGTTCTTACTTTGTTTCCAGTAACCAGTCCCACTCTTGGCGTGTTTTTGCGGGTCATGTAGAATAATCCGTTTAAAACCTCTTCAGCTGAATCAAAGTAAACCGTGACAATAGCAGAGCAGCAGATGTTTCAATCAAATGAATACTCTCGATAGGTCTGCGTCGCTTTTTCCCCAATCCGTGGCTCATTTCCAAGTCGTAGAAATGAATCCATAGCATACTCCAGCCACAGATGTAGACTGGAGCTCATTTGGGATGTTTTCAGTCGGGGTGAATGCGAGCGAGCGGTCCCGGCGTTTGGTCCTTCGCCAGAGCCTGATAGAGAGGGCTTTATGTGCAGTGTTCTAATGGTGTCTCTTCCTCTCTCTTTTTCTCTTTTTCACACTATCTCTCCTCCATCTCTTCCTCTTTCATCTCTCTCCTCTGTAAACGCAGGTACTCAAAGATCTTCGACCCGGCTCACTGGCTGGAGATAGACCCGGAGAACGGGCGCATCTCCACCATCGCCGTGCTGGACAGGGAGTCGCCCTTCGTCAAGAACAACCTCTACAATGTCACTTTCATGGCCTCGGACAATGGTGAGTACCTTAATAATTCTAAAGAAGCCTTTTTTTGAGAAACTCTTTTAATTTTAGACATTTTAACATGTGACGTGGTGTGACCTCTCCTGTCACCTCGCTGGACATCCACTATAAATTGACCAAGTTCAAAAATTCTAATTAATAAACATATACTGTTGGTTTAATAATTATGTAACTGTCACATCTTTTTAGCTATTAGAATTGTATTTTTCTCTGGAAATACAGCTGTCACACTGTAAGACAGCACACTGCATGTTACATTTTTCAGAAAAGTTGAATTTTACAAAAATAAGAAAATGTATCAGTTCTGTATTTCAAACCCTGAACCCCAGAGCTCCTCCTGGTGCTTTTACATGACAGATGAGCTCCTTCTGATTTTTGTGCCATGTCACACTGCAGGACGCCCTCTGGATTACAGAATTAAACTGCTTATAGCATTTTAAGATTTAAAAATTCTGACCACCACTATTCACACACAAACATTCAGACATTTAGGTGTATAGAGTATAGAGTGTCTTGCCCAAGGACACCACATCTGCATGCACTTGGATCACTTGACTTTCGCGATGGTGGGTAAATGCTCCGTCACTGAGCCACTGTTACATATAATCCATGAGTGTATAAAGAAGTGGCCTAAGGGAGTGGGACTTCATGAGGCTATAGCAGCAGTTATAGGAGCTCATTTGGAGCCAAGTGCCATATTAGGAATTTATTTTACAGAAAAATATAGAGTAATAAAAACACCAGTATTATGCAGAGCAGGTTAATATGAACATTTTAAGACCAAAATGACGAGGCTCTGTGCAGTCGTTACAGAGACAGTTTTTCAATGCAAAGTCAATTGGAGCCAGAGTCAATGGAGCAGGAAGCACCCCTATGTTCACTTCCTGTTAGCTGCTTGCAGGTTAGCTATGTTCATTTACGTACACTCCATAATATAATACACAGTAAATACAGTAGTACTATTCTGCGTAGTATTTGCATAATAGAATCATGGTATGCAGTTTATGTGTTACATCTGTACGCATATTTTCATTTGCAGTTTGCTAATTAGAAACCCATTATTTCCCTCACAGAACCATTTGCATGAGAGCAGGTGTTTTAAGGGTATCTTGTCCTAGTTAACGTAGTAATATCAAACCAAATGTCTGAGTTTGGAGCGGGCTCAGATGAAAGATGAAAAGAAAGCTGCACACCGGGAGCAGGGCTGGTGCAGGCTGCTTTAATTGCATTCCTAATTGTGGTGATTAAATGTACCTTGGCCACACTCGCGTCCTGTGTTTATTGGACAGAGCCTTCATGTTTTGGTCCCATTAGCGCTCCTCTCCCTCCGTCTGCTGCCTGCTCCCATCACAAAAGCTGCTTTTTAGGCAGAGGAAGAGAGGAGCCTGTGTTCAAAGTGGAAAATTGTTGGGGAGGAATGCCATTCAATTCAATTTGTGCACAGAGAGCCTGCTGTTACGGAAGGGTCATTTTAACAAAAGATTTTCAATTATTTGGATTCTACTAACAAGTATAACAGTATTACAAAAAGTCAGTCAGTGGCTTCGCGTGAATGTTCCACAATATGACATATAAGACTCCAAAATGAATCAAAAACAACTTGAATTTTGAATCGATGCAATTCACAACTCACATTCCTGCAATTTTAACTTCTTAATTTTTCCACAAGCATTAAAATATCCTTATTCTGCCTAAAAATGCTCATTTGTAGTTTAGATCTGTACAAATATGTTCTGAAATGTGTTTTTTGTACAGTCACTTCTTCTTTATGTGTTTAAAATGTGAACGTTGAACAAAATCTTATTAAATTACAATCACAAAAATCAGAAAAAACACAATCAGATGTTTTTAAAGGTTTTATATTGCTCAAATTTGTCTCCTATTGGCTTTAATCCAGGTTATAATTCTAAAAAACTTACCTGGTTTTTTGTTTCATTCACAAATGTGTGAGTAATCCTTATTATAGCGAAATATGGGCCCTTTAAATATGGTTTATTTGGGAATATGATCCTGATTTCTTGAAACAACAAGGAGCTCATTCTGCCTTCTGATTTTGTATAATTTGCAGTTTTAGCTTTGTATTATTATTAACAAATCAATGCAATAGTTTCATCTGTAAAAACTATATCTTACTTTGTACAAGGACCTCGAGCAAGTTTAAGAATTGTGCTGACAGATAAAGTGTGCGTGTGCCCTCTCTACCTTCTGCTTGAAAAAAAATGACTATCTTAGCACAATCAATGTCCTTCCCACACACACACACGCACACACACACACACACATACACACACACACGCACGCACACACACACCCACACACACACACACACACACACACACACACACACACGCACACACACACAGTAGCGGAAAGGGGGAGGGGCGGTCCCGGCTGGAAGAGGAGGGGTCAGTTCTTCACGGGTCACCATATGTCCGGTGCTGACATGGATCCCCCCTCTCACTTGCACCGTACTGTCCCTGATTTATCTGTGTGTGTGTGTGTGTGTGTGTGTGTGTGTGTGTGTGCGTGCGGGGGCAGTCATTCACTCCACATGAGAGAGTGGAGAGTGATATACCAGGCCATGTGCAACCAGTAATCAAGGAAACTGGACTGTAAATAAGACCATCGATGGTTGTGCGAGGTTGGGTTTTAATTAACTATTGAACGTTTTCCTTGCCGTTCAGTTTAAGCACTCGTCCACAAAAAAGAAGACGGCCTGTTAACACTTCACCGACCTTCTATGTATAAATTTGCTTATGTAATGTTTGATTATGACCTTGGGCGGCCGCGGTTAGTGTCTTAACTGTGTAATGTATTTATTTTGGTGTTATCTCGTTAATGTGTGTGAAATGGAGCGAAAACCCCGGGGTTCGACTCAATTCTATGAAAAATAGGGTTCACGCACCACTTTGCCGTTGATACTTTGCAGCTGACGTCATCCACATTCCCTGGGGGCGGGATGCTAACTGTAGGAACTGCTCTATCTGAAGTTCTGTTACTCAAGGCTTTAATATGAGATTTTTTTTTTTAGCACAATCTGACGTGAAAGAGTTAGATTTAGTTAGACTTAGACTTCGTTGTGCTGTTTTGTGATCTTAAAAAAGTCTCTCACTCAAACAGGACCATGAATGTTCACACTGATGAGTTTTCAGACTGTCTTAAAACTTTTTTGACAGTGTTTGCTAATGTCTCGCAGCTTGATGTCACTACAAAGTATCAATACTGACCAATCAGTGCGAGGCCGGGCAGCAGAGCAAGCTTAAGCCAAACATTAAAAAGCAGTTTTATTTTATATTTTTAACTGAGAAAAAGATGATCTGAAAATTGGCAGTAATTGTCCCAAAATCCTGCCTTTTTAAAGCTGCAAAGTGACTCATCCCAACAAACTTTTCTTTTTTACATTGTGCTCCAAAATGCTTTCCGGAGTTTTCACTCACGACTTGAACTTAGACAAACTTTATTGATTCTCAAGGGAAATTACTTGGACAGGTTTAAGCTAGCAATACCCGATCCACATTTCTTAATAGATAAAGGGTGCAATTTTCTCTCAGAAAGGAAGTTCTATGTAATCGCAAATTGGTTTTAGTGGTACAATCCAAACTGAACAACTCATTCTGCTTTCTGATCTGTAAACTTAAGGCTACAGTATAAAACTTTTTCCCCAAAATAAAAGTGTGTATTTTGATTATTCCTGTTTTTATTGCACTGAAAAAGAAATAAAAACAGGCACACTCGCTCTGAGAAGGCTGCAATCTCCACAAAACAAGGCCTCCCACTTGTTTCCATGGAAATGTTGTTCCTTTGGCTATAATATTCCACAGTAACCTACAGTATGGCATAAAACAAAAAAAACATCTCTATTCAGAATGTTCCAAAGTATGAATTTAACTTTCTATTTCCACAGAATTATGCAGGAAGTTACGTTAAATTACTTTTCTGTCATGTGTATGTGTATAAAACATGCCCCAAACATGTAATAAAAGGCCTTTAAAGGTGCATTGTAGCCATTTTGGTTGGTTTATTAAATTACAGTTGGTTTTATAACTCAAAAAAAGCTAGAAAAACTGAGTGGGGTTTCCTCTCTACTGATCTGACCTGTAACTTGGTCTGGTTTGGTCTCCATGAAGATAAAAAGCTTTAATGCCGCACTGTGAAACAAACACTACATGCAGTGACCTCCGTCCTCTCTCGCTCGTGTCTTTTCCAGGCAAAGAGCCGGCCAGTGGCACGGGGACGCTGCAGATTTACCTCGTGGACATAAACGATAACGCTCCGCACGTGTTTCCTCCTGAAGTGGAGATGTGTGAGCGTCCAGACCCCAGCGGCATCAACATCACGGCCAGCGACCCCGACCTCATCCCCAACGCCGGACCCTTCGCCTTCGAGCTCGCCAACCGCCCCCTGGATGTGCGCCGCAACTGGACTCTCCCCAGACTCAACGGTTTGTAACGCAGCTATTCTACTATTTAGATTTCTGAATTCAGAGATTGAACAATGTGCGGGGGATTTATGGGCGATGCCGATACCGATACTGTTCAGAATCAAGAGAACCTTTCCTCAACTGTCATTTAAATTTATTATAAACTCAGCCACCCGCTCTTTTGTACCATAAACCTAAAGAAGAGCTGTGGATTTGATGTTTTTGCACTTTTAACGTCAAAATAAAGCTTTGTGTGTATTTTTTTGGAAGTAGATTTACCCAAAGAAAGTATCAGCCTGTGCTGGATATTTAAGGCTGATCATTTCTGAATTTAAGGCTGAAAATTTTTAAATATTTCCCATTTATCAACACCTTCCTAAAATAATCGCATAAGTCATTTTTTCAGTTTTTTCAGGAAACACAAAAAACTCCCCCCAAAATTGAAATTATGGCATAAATTATGGCAAAGTAAACTTAGGCAAAAAGTGACTTAGGCGATTATTTTTAGGAAGGTGACGATATTTCAGTCAATTAATATATCGATGATAGGACTCTGAAAGTGGAGTGATTATCACAGAGAGCAAAGGAGAGGGGAGTTAGAGCATCAAAACTAAAATGAAACTAATTAAACATTTTAATATGTGGTTTTCAGTGACTATATTATGTTCAAAATAAAGTTAATATGATGACTTTTAACTAATTAATGCCCCAACGAAGTGCAATGCCCTCTCTTTAATCCTGTGTTTGATCCTGTCCTCTGCTATGAACCTCAGAAATCTCGCAATTTCAATTTTTATTTATTAAATATAATCATTTTAAGTTCCAAACATGATTTTTGTTTAATCTGAAACATGAAATTCCAAAGCAAAAATACTCAAAAATGAGTCAAAAACAGTTTAGATAATACATCATATTTGTTATTTGAAGGCTTCAATACACTTGATTTAAAAAGTATAATGTCTTGGAAAAATCTAACTCATACAATATTTATCAACTGTACAAAATCAATTGTCTAACATATGTGTTGGTCTCAGGGTGAACAATAGTTATATTTTAAACCATAAATTACAATCTCTGCAAGCCAATCGAATACGCTGCAGGACATTGGCCATAGAAGTGTCTAGTTTAGGAAGAGAAACCGCTAATCTTTACTGCCCCCTATTGGCAGGAGTTATAGATTGTCCCGGCCTCAGAATAGATTGTCAGTAACCACATGCAACAACAGGGGAGCTGCCATAATACAATTCATTGGATATTAGTTTGCAAGACCTGCAGCCTGTCGTATGGATGTTTAATGATTGATTGATTGCACGAATACATTTACATTTGAAATTAGACTCTGCGATATATTATTTACATGATTTACCCGCTAGCAAACAAGGTGTCATTCATACAGACATCACATTTTTAATCGATAAACACACAATATGCCACACGCAATTACAATCTGGTTTAATGCACCTCCGTCCAAGTTTAATGCGTCTTAACTTGATTTAAAAAAGCGTTGAAAAATGTTGGATATTGATTTAGAGAAAAATATATACATATATACATGATGCACTATGTAACATTTCTGGTACAGGGTCTGCCGCCTGCTTGTCTCCATGGTGATGCATTTGCTTTTATTATTCTGGAGCATTTTACAGTATAGTATTAAACTTATCTATCTCCATGGAGACGAGCAGGTGACACCGCAGGGTTAAGCATCGATTTGGCAATAAAAAAAAAACTGTAGTTAACTAAATGCGAGATAGATTACTGCGAGCAAGCTTGCCTTTTCACAGATTTTACCTATAATTTGATTGCGCTTGAATCCATGGAGATAGATAAGTTAAATGCCATACTGTGGGACATTTCATGCTCCGCAATAACATAAAGATTTCATGGTTCTATATAATTCTAAACAGATTTTTTCTTCTTATCTTAACTTTTATTTCAGTTGGGCATGTTTACTCTCCACCAAAACACCTTCACCCCAACTTGTGATGTCATCAGGTGGAAATTTTGCGTGCTCCTCTGTGTTTTTAAACAGGGCTGCAGGGTTAATCACAATTTGAATAGTTGCAATTTGTAAATCTCAAAATCTGCATTTATTTTAGTTACAAACAAAAAGTATGTTTAATTTTGTAAAAAATAAAAAGTAACCCTGTAGCTCAGACCTACAAACATGAAATTCTGAAATGTGTATTATGATTCTTGTATGACTTTATCAGTTTATATGTCGTCTCTCAAATAGCAAAAGAAAATTGTAATTCTCTTAAATGAAAATTCTGTAGCTGACAAACTGCTGACAAGAAGTGAGCAGCGAAATGTTTTCACTCTAAAACATTTGTCTAGTTGACGGAATTGAATTTTTTTCAGTTTTGCTGTGGATCATTTTGAGCAGAATCCATAGAAAAATCAAATCAGAAAAATCACATTTCCAAATTTTTCTAAATTTTTACATTTTTCCACCTAACTTGACGTATTCTGATCATTTCAACACTCACTTTGCCCTTAGCATGTCATGAACTAAACAACTCTAGTTTATAACCTTATTTTAATTGCTCCCCCTGCTGGCGTATTTATTCTCACCAATGATGCTTCTCTGGAATTCATTTAGATTATTTCAGCGCTGGAACTGCCTATTTCTACCGAACAAAAGGTAAAAGTAGCTGTTGACTTGAACCACACCCCTCGCCACAACTACCTGATGACATCACAAGGTGGAGCAGAGCCTTTTTAGCTTTAGAGATGTACTCAGACTATAATCAAGACTTACTCGAATGTGTGAACGAAACAGAACACAACTCCGTGTATGTTTTTGACCATTAAATTAACTTTAAAACCTAATTTAAACCTTGCAAGAGTTTATTTGACGTTATATAGGAACTTTAATAATGATAATAACAAAATACTAAGGTGTTTTAAAATATGCATATTAGCGTCTCTCCATTGTAAAGGTCTTTGTCAAAGTAGTGTTTTCTTTGATGAGACTGTTATCGTGCGTGTCAGGTTTGATTTATGTCTTCTCTTACAAAGGAAATTACTGCTTTTATCCACTGGCTCTTGTTTTGGGACAATTTCCTCGGCTAAAACTGTGACACTTAAGAAGGCCCAAATGAGGAGGCTGTCTGCTGGGGCTCTCAATAAGTCAATGGTGTAGCAGCCAATTCCGAACAATTTGCAAAAGATGTAATTTTCAGAAACTCCGGCTATTTCCTCCACAAGAATAGTTATCAAGTCGGAGCAAAGAAGCAGAAGATTGAAATTACCAGTTGTATCAAATATTCATGGCATGTCAGATATGTCATAAAGTTATTTTGAGAACTTTGGTTCAACTTCAACTTACGAAAACAGGTTTGAATGTTGGAAATGGGATCGTGCTAATGTATCTCTAGGAAATGTGTTCTCTAAAAATACAGTTTTTGTTTTTTTTTACTCCATTTTGTGTTTTTGCAGAAGATTCCTACAGTGCAAAATCAGCAGTCACATTCCAATTCCATTTGTTTTCATTGCTGTTGTCAAAGAATATTATTTTTGGCCCTTGAATTTCCTAAGTGTCATAGTTGGTACTAAATACTGGATTTACTGGGAAAAAAAAGTAAGATACTGCTTTTAAATTATATAAACTTGAATTATCTGTGCCAAAGCTTTTACTGTTTGTATCTTGCATAAATATTCAGGTAATTATCATGTGTCTGTAGGTCTGTGGGCCTGTGGAGTGTAAAGGAAATAACCGTGCACACTTTATGTAGGATTAAGGTTTTATACATGAACCCTCCTCCTTCTCTCCTTCCATCTCATGGGACGGCTGTGATACTGATTTATTCTTAATTACAAAAAATAATTTGGTGTTTTGGATCACAAGACTCTCCAGTAATTTGAGTTGGCAGTTTCAATGCTTAAATCCCGTTGTTTTAAACCTAAAATCCCTCTGAACGGTCACTCCTTAAATGTATTTGAATGTAAAATATTATTTGTAGTACATTTTTGTGGAATACATTTTATTAAAACAAGAAAATTCTTAAACTCCAGTACTGTTAATACAGGGTAGTAAAACTATGAGACGCCACTGCTCTTTCTGCAGGTGAAGGATCTGGCAACCCAGGGTCAGTAGTGATTATAATGTATTTTAATGTAATAGTGCAAACTACGTATTGTTCCTTCAATAATGAACATTATTGTGTGAGACAGACTTATATTAATATTCCAAATCCGATTACAGTTGTGGAACCACAGTCTAACTTCTCATAAATATAAAATACATGTAAATGATTCATATGAATCAAGGGGAGCAGCCAAATTTGACTTTGAGTTTTGATCAGCTCAGAGCTCCTCATGTCCTGCTGCTGTATTATTGCCTCTGCAGAGCTGGAGGAACTATTCTGTCATTAAAGGTGCTCTGTCTGATTATTACCTTCTAGTTCATTGTGTTTGCAGTTTGCAGCTGTCTGAAGTTTCACTTTAGTTACCTGATCTATTCAGAGCATCCTAATTATTCACCACGATGAGCTTAAAAGTGGTTTTCAGAGTGTCCAGAGACCAGAGCAGAGTCACCATAATGTTTACAGCAACTGGCAGGCTAACAACGCACTTCTTGATTCCTCGACAATAAACACTATATAATTTATACAATTTGTCTGAGGCAAGATATAAAAATAAGAGGTATTTTTCCAATTCAGTTTCTGTTTGCATTCTAAACCCACAAATTAAAAACAATAAATTTCACCAAAAAAAAAGATTGGCTATTATAGTAATTCTACCCAGACTTTGCCTAATTACAAGTTCCTAAAGTTCATGTTTAGTGAACTTTCACTGAAAAAAATAAATCTAGCCAAGCCCACTTAAATTAAGAAAGTTTTGTCATGATTTGAGTAAATTTCACTTGACAAGAAAACGTATATGCCAGGGGAACAAGCCTTTAAAATAAGAACAGACACTTTTTGCACTTGAAATAAGAAACAGAATCTAATGCTGCTTGTTTTAAGAAAAACACTCTGATTCTATTGGCAGATCATTTTAGTGGTCAAGTTGAATCTACTCAAATAAAGTCAAATGTTCTTAATTTAGTTATTTATTTATTTTTCATTGTGTTGAAATGAGAATTGTCAAGACCCAACAAATGTTCAATATACTGTTGAACAATCCCCCAGACAAGTTATTACTATCAAAAAAAAATCCAGTTGGGAGTTGAAACTACCAAAACTAGTACCAAAACTAGATACTGATTTGAGCAAGTACAAGCAAAGTACAAGTAACAAGTAAAAAAGTCATATTCACAGGACAGAAATGAACCTTTAAAATGCTTTAAAATGATCCTGGGAGCCGTATGAGAAGAAGCCCTCATACCCCCATTTACCATTATCGACCACATGGTAAAATCAAACAAAATACTTTGATTTCA
>KN491213.1:11569-33688 GCA_000787155.1 Scartelaos histophorus | reverse complement strand
TCTCTTGCCGGTCTGGTCTTTCTCTCTCTTCCTCTCTCACTTTCTCTCTCTACGTGGGGCAAATGATTTGCATGCTCGTGGCCTGAAGACGCTCAGAGGAGGCAGCTGTGGTGACGGGGGCATTCCCAGTGTGTACTGTCCCGCCAAGATCCCTCCCCCTAAAGGCCAAGTGTCACTCAAAATAGCACTCATGACATACAGTACAGAGCAGGGCAATATGCTTATGCTACTTCTCTTTTTCTGCCAATTAAGATTGTTTATGTTCATAACTCTGTGACATTTCATTCATTAAAGGTCAGAAACAGTTGTTTTATTGTTTATATATTTGTAGAGCAACGCAAAATGCAAAAAATCCTTAAAATGAATAAATCACTTTTGTAGACTTGAACATTTGGAGAAATAATGAAATTACCACTCAGATATTTTGTATATATTTAATTTATGTATGTATTAAAGCTGCTACATGTATCTTTTCTGGTTGAAGGTCCACCATATTCTTATGGCCAGGGACATATTGCTTTGCATTGTTCCACAGTATGGCATTAAACGTCTGTCTTGTATACACTTTACACGTGTTATTGACATAAAAATACCTTGAATCGAGCATCATGTTTACTTTGAGCAGGGCCGCCTCTCCACAGATCTGACCTGTAACTTGGCATGGTAGCGTCACCTGCTTGTCTCAGTGCAGATGGATATATTTAATGCCTTAGTGTGTAACATTCCATGCAAAGCAAAAACATCTCCAAGTAACATATAGCACCTTTTTAAACACTTTCATTGTTCAGCTTCAAAACTGGTATAAGGATTTTAGTCAACTATAAACTCTATGGAAAATGGTTTGGGTCTAGCAATGAGCGAGCTTTCAGTCGTGGGCAATGTTGATTTAGATTTTTCTTCCAGCTTTGGTTCACTTCTGCCTCTGTGTGTGTGTTCCTCTGGTTGATATTTCTTTTCAAAATGTCCAAGAACAGAACACAGCGGTGAACACGTACGCTCTGAAATGTTGACCTCCACTAAACCTCGGAGCTCCTCGCGCTCACTCCAGGCGAAAGCAGAGAATTCCCCACGCTCCACTCTCCTTTCCAGGTGAAGAATGCCAAAGACAGTGTGGAGCAATTCCCAACCAGTTTAAAAATGCCTGCAATGTTTCTCTTGAACTCTACTGTAGAGGAGATTGTTGCTAGTGGCGTGTTGCTTTTTTCCCCTCACCTGAGTAACAAAGAGGAAATTAGCTCAAAGAGAATGTAGGCTAGTGGTGGTTGACTAACAACCAGAGGTGGTGAAGAAAAAGCCAAAATTGTTGTTGAGTCAGGGATATTTTTACCTCAAAAGGAGGTTATAATACACATAAAAATATTATACAAACATGTTTTAAATGTAACTTACTGTAATTACTGGTTTACATTTGATTTATCAGTTATGTGTGTGTAACCATACAACATAACAATGTCCAGAGTGTGGTATTTCAGAATCAGCTGTAGTTATAGTGGGGAAGATCCTTCTTTTGACAGACATGAATATAGAAGCACCAATATTGTTACTTAGCTTAAAGTAGTTTTAGTGGTTTGGTAAAAACATAGTTTCGTTTTGTCTTTTTATGCTTTTGCAAAGGTTGTCAAAATATGATATGATAGTTGAAAATAAATACTCATCAGTACCTCATGGTTTTATAAAAAAAAAAAAACCCTACTATTCTTTGTTAAAAATAACAAAATGCGTTTTTCCTATCATTTTCCTATTTATCAAGTATCAAGCTTTTTTGTTAGGATCAAAATTTAGTTTGAAATGTTAGTATCGTGACAACGCTATCTGCAAATATAAGAAAATATCACTTATTCAAAATGCACAAACTTGTATACATAAAAACACTCCAAACAGCTAGTTTTAAAATAAACATTACATTAAACAAAACATTAGAGTAAATTCATGACCACACCCCTCTCCCAGCACACATACAGTAGACTCCACTCCCATGTTGGTAATCTGCCTGAGCCCATGTAAGCCTGTGCATCTTGTTACCAGAGAAATATTGGCGCTTTTTCCCCCTGTAAACGGTCCGGTGTGCTGCTTCTGCCGAGCCTGGCCCTCTCTTTGATCTCATTATAAAATGCAAATACGCTGTACCCTAAACAGATCAAAGGTCCAACTTCCCATTGCATCTGAAGCTCCATAATAGTCGCCTGGAGCATTTTTCTATTTTTTAAGAAGCGATTTGGGTTGTGGCTGCTCGCTCCTCCGGGACATTATTTACTCTGTGGAGATAGTGTTCCTGTGACTGTAGCCACCGTTGCTGCTAACGCCAAATCACTCCAGCTCCTGTTGCCCATTTAAATAAGTTTGGTGAGGTATCAGTCCCACCCCGAGCCTGGTTTTACACAGCTCAAATCTCAAAGTGTTAAAATGACTTCTGCCTCTCCTGATACCGCCATCTACTTTCTCAGCCCCTATCATCATTACTGCGTGAAGTGAACCTTTAAATGTTAAGCTCTTTGCAGATACTGAATTTTTTATCAGTTTTCAAGAGCTGTTTCTTTGTAATCGGCATGCACTCTTGTTTAAAGTTTTAAATTGTAATCATAGCAAAGTTGCCTGACTAAACTGTGTATGGGTTGAGTGGATATTTTTAGCCACAGTGATCATTGAGTGTGCTTAAAAGCTTTTGAAAATGCATGTTTATGAGTCTTTTCTGATTACAACAAATCTAAGTGTAGCATTGCCTACTAATGTTCTCAATACATTAGTCTTAAGTTTTGTAATTTTATGAATAAATGGCAACAAGTAGCATTATCATGATTTCTCAACATGAAATCAAAAGAACTAAAATGGGTTGTTGGGTGGTACTGTTGTCACAATACAATTTTTCAGTACTAAGTAATAGGTTTATACTGAATATAGATTTTGGCATAACAATGATGATAAAAAGTATAGCTATGGAATGTAATTTTCAACAAAGATTGTATGATTTCTTTCATATTATCATGTGGCTTCTTAAGATCAAGACCATTCTTAAACTATTAAGGAAAGGTCCAATTGTTTTGGCATGTTATCATCTTAGTATCTCCTTAGTTGTGTCAGTATAGTTTTAGCATGACGTAGTATAATCACTTTAGCTTGCGTAGATGCATCTTTAATATCAGACCCAAAAATGTTCTGTTCACAACTTCTATTCATAAAATCTAGTCATGATTCATTTGTTGTGCTAATTTAGCAATTTTAGTTTGGAATTAGTCATGTTTTTTTTGTTTTGCTCTTTTGTTTTAATGAAACTTTCTGTGTCAATAGTCTATTAAAAACACCCCCTAATCTTCCACTACCAATCTTCCAGTCCCGCTGATGGATGTTGTGTTAATTGCTCCGACCGTGCGGTGGCTGTGTGCAGGTGGGAGGGGCCTATGACTCAGTCCCGTCCCGCTGTGCTGTCGTTCCCCTGTCAGGAAGCTCCAGCTTGGCCACCCGCCCACAGCCTCACCTCGTACCCACGCGCCTGCTCCGGGAGTGGGCGAGGGCCAGCGTGGTGGGCCTGTTGGCTCTGGTACATTTTGGCAGGCTCCACTGTCCCAACTCCGAGTGAAGTGCTGACTGCAGAACAGAGAAGGCCCGCGGCAGCTGCTCTCCTCCGCAGCCCTGTGCAAGAGCATTTCAGCTTTTACTCAAACTCAAAGCGTCTTTTTGACAGCCGGCTACGACCTCACTTATGATTTTAAGCAGTCGTTAACCCTAAAGACGTCTTCTCCATCTGCTGCTCTTCACACTGAGGCTTGAGCCAGCAGACTGTGCTGAAAGCTGTTGACCATGACCGCTTGTAAACTTAGTGATAATGAAGAGAACACAGGCCAGAATCAGACCAAGATAGCAATACAACACCGTCACTATCAGGAAAAATGTGTTTGTTTGGATTTGCAGTGGAGCCAAACTAGCATATGAGAGACTATTCAGGCCCCACTGCTCATTTCAAGGACAAAAATAGTTATAAGATGCTGAGAATGAGGTTTTCTCAAAGGATATGTTGACAAAGGAACTAAGGCTTCCTAATGCATTGCAACTGAATCAAATTGCAACTTGAGATCAATTTAAATTCCAGTTTTTATATAACTTTTTTTAAACACAAATCTCAAATCTAAGCACAATTACAATTGTGGTTAGAAGAATTGTACTCTGATTTTGTTGCCCCAAAAGAAACACTGGTATTTTAATGTTTTACATCTTAAAGATCCTATATTAAAACATAATCGACTGTTGTGAGGTTTAAACCTTGTTAAAATGTTACCTCATTTAAAACGTAGTCAGTTATCATTAGTTACTATCAGTCTGCCTACATTTCAAAAGCTCAAAATGCTCTGCTCTACTTTGTGATGTCATGAAGTTACTAGGATCCTTTTACTTTTTGTTTAGTAGAGATGGGAAATTAAAATCCAAATGATTCTAGTGAAAGGTATGTAGTCTAAAAACACAGTATTAACACATTTAAGTTTGTAAAGCAGAAAATGCAGTACATAGAAACAGGTTTGACAGCTAAGAATAAAAATGCTATAATGAGTAATAGTTATCATGTACATGGGAGTGGTAGAAGCCAAAAGGCTTTTGAAGACACCGCTCCCATAAGGCAAAAACATTTTTCATCATCAAAGATTATGATCAAAGATAAAAAATAACAAGCTAATTTACAACATGTTTTCTTTTTACACAGTAAATTATCACTTCAACAAAGTCAAATATGATGACTACTAAAATATCGTGTCATCAGCTTAAATTTTATTATAGAATTGTACATCAGCATGTGACATTAGTGTTTTCTGTTTGAGAGAAGATCAAACTACACTAACACTGCTGAAATATGCAGGGTTAGTGTGTTAAGTGTGTGAATATAACAAAACACAACTGTGGATATGATCAGACATTATAGCAGAGATTATAAAACAGCAAAAATATCTGTATTTATAAAGCAAATATTTCTTTCTGATTTGTGTGCACAAAATGCTCTGGTAGACTGAAGGACTTGGTGGTTTCTAAATGAAGAAGTTGAAATGAGGTTCAAAACAATAGCTGCTAGCTTCAAGTTGAGATACGTCTTGTGAATCAAACATGAGCACTGAAAGAGTAGGTCTGTGGACTGTGACAGGATGATGGGGCACTTCATTAATTGGCACCTAATGACATCACACGGTGGAACAGAGCATTTTCTGGTACAATGAGGTTGATGGTCTAAATATACAGAATTTCTCAAACATGTATACAAGAAATGACTACAGCTATGTTTTTAATAAGGTAAAATAAGTAGTAGTAGAAGTCGTGATAAAATACATTAAGTACATTATATACATTTAAACTTCCACTGCATTCAGAATTTCCAAGAGAATAAAAAAACATCTAACCACTGTAACAGAACTAAACATGTCCTGTCCCATCACCTTTCTTGTTTGACATTTGCTTCACCATTGTCCAACTTGGATGTCTTTGTAGCGTGCTCACTAATACTAAATCATACCACTGCAACACCTCAAATTGATCTGTGTAAGCAAGGAGTTAGCGGCGTCTGCATTTATAGCTTTCCCAGAAGTCTCCATCTAAGCTCTGTCACCTTCACGGGGCATTGGACTTACCTCACTCTGGGGTCAGCGTTAAAAGTAGCCGATATTATAGCAACAAGAAAAAAGGTTCCAATCTGACTTTAACCTGGAGAAATCATCAGGCACTTACCTCTGTGTTCTTCTGGAGGTGTAGGGCCAGAGCAGCAGACTCATACTCACTGTTAGAGCCAGGAAGATTTGGACCAGAATAGTGTTTAGCTGCTGCGGTTGCAATTGTGCTGAGTTTTCTCCATGACTGGCCTTTTGCTCTTTGTCATTTTCTACTTGGCTGCCTGGTGCCTGGTGGCTTTGTCTAATGCAGCATATGTAGACTGAAATATTCAACGGCTCAATATGCATTTTTCAGACTTCTGTAATTACTTCAGAAATGCACATTTTTTTGAAATATACGAGATTTTGAAATTTTAGTCTGGAAAAATGTGTGCGCACTGATTCAAAAGGAGGTCATAAACTAGGAATTTCTACTACTTCTTCTTCAAAGTCTATCCAGCTGAATATTTAAAGGTGCATTGTGTAACTTTTCTGGTGGAGGGTCCATCAAATGTTTTTTTTTTTTTTTCATGGAGATGTTATTGCTTTGTCTGGAATGTTTCACAGTATGGTATTTAAACCTTTCTATCTTCTTGAAGAACAAACCGAACCAAGTTACAGTTCAGCTCTGTGGAGAGGCAACTCTGCTCACAGTCAGAATGGCAGTTTAAAACCATCTGTAATTGAATAAATATAAGCAGAGCATCGACATATCCATAGGAAAAAGCTGGTGATGGACCCCCAGCCATATCTTCTGTCAATTTAACATAGTCATGTCACAGCTCAATGAATAAAGCAATTGTAGAGGAGCATTCAGTATTTGTTGCATGGATTCTCATTGTGTTTTCTATGGACATTCTAAGAAATGTATAGTTATTATATGGTCATGTTAATTAGTTATTTTGATGATGCACTTTCTCTTTTCAATCTCTATACTATTAAACACGCCCTTATTTCAAGGCATGTTGGACGGTTTGCCTCAGCCCTAGTCTCAATTAAAAACAAGCTTAAAGAAGATTAAAACATGCGCGAGTTATTGTATTTTATGTCTCTGAGACTTTTTGAAGGTAATTAATAATATTCATAATTAAGATAGTGGGCTCTCCCTGAAGAACGCTTGCCTCCTGTGAAGCCTGCAGCCAATTTATCTGCCAGCGCGGAGCCGGCACACAGCGCGCGCTTCCTTTTGGAAATAAAAAGACGGGGGAAAGCTGCAGGACTAATTAGCAGAGGCTGGAGAAGGATCTTTTCAAAAAGTCTAGAGAAACATGAGCCAGAGGTCTGCAGTGAGTGAGGTAAGCTCTCCTACGAGTATACTGCACTCTGGAGGTCACGCATATCTTATCACATGTAAACGCTGCTCTGTTTGATTGACACGTGGATCAAATCTGCACGATGAGTCATTACAGTGGCAGTGTGTGTGGCCAGTGCTGCGCTTCTCTTTAACACAGTGGGCGAGGAGTTTAGCCCTGGTGGCTTTTGTGTCAATCTCCTCTAAGCTGTACTTTGCTGTTCAAGGCTTTATGAAAAATGGTGTTCAGAGCCTCAGGGAACTTGTGATGAGTATATGGTGGATATTGTGAGAAATTATGGTTAAAGCCAATGAAAAAATAATGCAGTTTTTTTGACTCGATAATCTAATCTTACTGATTCAAAATGAGGGGATAATAATAATACTGAAACCAAATCATGAAGCAGAATTATCCCATAAAAAGTATGCTTACAGTACAATATTGTTAAAATAATATGAGCCGCAATAAATAAGTGACAGAATGCAACTGTTAAGTCGATGTAGTAATTATCATGGCAGTGCTAACTCCAGCTTGGCACTAAGATCCATTTTGCTGCCGAAGTGATAGAGAAACTTAAAGAAACTCTACAAGTGATATGATACTTTTTTTTCCAGTTTATATTTCGGTATTCTCTGAAATGTTATTTCTCTTGGACATGTTGAAATTGTATATTTTAAAACACAAAATGTACTTTTTTTCAGTTAGCGTGTATTTAACCAGGAAAATTCGAGGTGCAGTGATTCAACACAGTTACAATATGCATACAAACAACAATTAAATAACATACGGTAGCACAGACTTGGTATCAGACATGACGGCCCTGAGCTCTTGAGCCTGTCCTCCTGCTGTTTGCTGATTCGGGAGGCGTATGCGTGGGTCAGTGGGTTGCTGTGTGAGAGCAGGACAGAGGGGGACAGTGCCACAGCCCAGTAGTGATGGATGTCCTCTCAGCTGCTCGTGCTGCCTTCACTGGCGCTGGATATTGACAGACACGGAGCGGGCGACGCACACGGAGCCGGAGCTGAGGCTAATCGAGGGTCAGACGTGTCGCGTGAATATCGCCGCTGTAATTGCTCATTTGTCAACGTCACATTTTCAAAGAGCGGCGTTTCGCCACAGCAGTGCTATGGAAAAGTTGCTCTAAATGACCGAGTATGAAAGACGGTGATAGGATTAAAAGTGCGTGGCCACAAATGATGGTGTGGTGTCTCTTGGTAATTTGGTCAGGTAGAATATATTTTGGAGGTTTATTTGTTAGTTCAAAGTCTTGGTTTGAGAAGATACTGTATAAATTGTGCAATAATAATTCTTGGAGCTTAATTGGAATGCATGGTCAATGTTTCAGAATAATTAACAATTCAATTAACAATTTGAAACAGAACAAAAATCTTTTGAATGGTCAGCTGTCCTCAAAATGGCCGAAAGCTGAAACCCATGAATACAACTTTTCAGACATGTTTAACACATAAACCCTGCGTTTTTATGCTGAGTTCTCCCTTGTTTTTAAACTCTATACACCTTCACCAGAATAATTTGGATTGTTTTAGCCCTGGGATTGTCAATCTCTAGAGCACAAAAGGTAAAACTTAAACTACTGCTTCATGTCATCACAAGGTGGAACATTGTATTTTGAGATTTTTAAATTAAGGGTTACTTAAACATCTGTGAGTGAAACAAACCACAACAACCACAATGATGAGGTTAACATGGAAAGAAGAAATTCAATTACATCAACTAAATAAAGGCTTTTTGATCAAATGCTTTGAAACAGCATTGAAATGAATTGCATTTTTCCTTTGCAGTTTTCCTTTTCTTTGCATTATAGTCAATGTTGCATAATATCGCGCCTTTAAATGTGCACTTTGTAACTTGTCTGGCTGAGACTGCTTATCTCCATGTTATTTCACTGCATGGAATGTCCCACTGTAGAGTCACTGGTCAGATCTGTTCAAGATATTTTTAGCAAGAAAAAAGCTGCTATATGCATTGATCAGAGTTAATCTTACATATTCACCGTTGGGTTTAAAATCACCACACCTCACCACACCTCACCATTGACACACTCATGGCTCCCTCCATGTGCTGCTGTCCTCTCCTGTGTGTCTGTGTTTCTGCTGCTGATTACTGTCCCTCTCTGCCCCTGCCCCTCTGCCCCCTGCCCCTCTCCTCCTCCGGGCACCACCAGTTAATTGCCTCTGAATTAGTCCATTAGCGCTGCTGGTGTGGAGGATGAAAGGGGGTGAGGAGGGGGCTGGCCTCTTTTGACCACTGCCATGTATTATTAATGGGTCAGCAAGTCTGGCTGAGCAGCATTAACTTGGCTAACAGGTCTGCGATTTCCTTCTCACCAGTAAATTAACTCACCTGTGTGGGGAAATGGATTTTGTAAAGTTTGGTTAAAGAACATGTTCTGCTGTTTCTGCTGTTTGGGGTTTTTATTGTTGAAGGTCAAATTGAGTCTTTAAACTGTAGTTTGTGTGCACACAACAGTTTAGTTATTGCACATACAAATTGTTCATTTCTATAAATAAACAATAACTGAACCATTTTAGAAATATTGTGAATGTCTCAGCCATTTTTTTTTATTATTATATTTTTTTTACAGAATCCAAAGCTTAATCTTTTAAGCATAAAATGTAATCACCCAAAATACCACCATATTCCACTCTTTCTGATAGCACTATATAGGTTTAATGGGTTTAATGAGATTCTTTAGTCATACCCGACAGTTTCGACTTCTCACTGATAGGACATGTCTGGTCAGCTGATTTACACAGGTTTTGGCACTGTCTTTCCCCTTCCTGCAGTCCAACTTTTTTTTGACAATATCCCAGGTGTGTGAGAGTAAAAAGCCCCCCTTCCCCCGGTTTACAGTCCCGTGGGCATGTTTCTGTATTTCGACTACCTCCTAAATCCAGCGATGATGCTTGTTATCCTCTCCTAATGATGTCTGCTCTATCCCAATCCATGATGTGGTTCTCTCTGCTATTTAGATGTTAGTTACTTCTGCATCCTGAGTCACAGGGCCCTCTGGATGCAGACACAGAGGTGCAGCGTGTGTGTGACAGTGGTCGACAGCCTGCTTACTGTGTTTGTGCTGCTCTGGAAGAAGAAAGGTCACCACGTCTCCATTTCTCTGCTGCTCAGACGCTTCACTCAAATGGATTCTGCAGAGTCCATCTGCAAAGCATTGCATTTTATATTCATGAGCCTCTTTGCATAAACTTATACAGAACAATATAAGGTGCAGCATTGTGAAATACTATGTAATATTAGTGATATAGTATTGCGATAGAATTAAGGCTGAATAACATAATTACATTTTAATATAGTAGAAATTAAGAATTGCCATATTAATAATGACATTTTTGGCTCACTTTGATTAAATTACACGTACAGTCTTGATAAACAAAAGAATGACTCAAGTCCCCTTTGTTCTTTGTTGTTTGTGGACTTTGCATGGTCATATACAGTTAACCACAATATTTATACCATATCATACCAAATTCTGAATTCAAGTTATTATTCCCTTTTCATATTTTGTTCTGGCTGGAAGTGCACTCTGTGATTTATTTAGGAAGAAAAAACATAAAGGCCTATAATTATTATCAATCTGCATTTGAATGTAGATTGAGTGACCAAGCGAGCTCAGGAAGGAACACTGAAAAATGATCTAGTAAATACATTTATAAAGCTACAGTGCCCTTAATTTAACATAATAAAATCTGCATTGGTTTAACATCAGGCTGACTCTTCTTTGTGAAGACACATTACCAAGTTCTATATGAATGTTTAGCTGTAGATATTACTTATTGACTTTTACATATAGCTTTGTTACCCGTCCACATGGTTTACGAACTTGTTCTCCACTCTTCTGTTAATTTATCTCTCTTAAGTGGACAGTTGGCACTGCCGTTTCACTGTTAGCATCTGCACCAGCGCCTTGATTGTTGTTTTTGGACAGGATGTCAGGTGCAGTCCTGTCGCTGCCCTCTGTCGCTGCCCCCAGTCGCTGCCCCCTGTCGCTGCCCCCAGTCGCTGCCCCTGTCGCACCCGTACAGCTCCAGAGCCTGTTCTACTGTCTGATAATTAAGTGGCGTCCTGACAAACGGCTTTCATCAGATCCCTCATGTGGAACTGAGAGCACGAGAAGGCTTTCAGGAGGAGAAAGCCGTGCATGTCACTTTGTCTCGCGTCTCCATGGACCAGTGCTGCTTCTGCATGAGGACGGGGAGAGAGAAGAGAGATGGAGGGCGATAAGAAGGAGAGAGGAGGAGAGAAAGAGTGAGGGAGAGGAGGAGAGAGTTAGAGAAGAGAGGGAGAAAAGGCAAAAAGGGAGAGATGGGACAAATAAAATGGGAGAGTGAGTCTGACAGAATAGAGAGAGCAAAAGGGACAAAACTGTAGGCAAAAACTACTACACGGAGAGAGCAATAAGGATAGTGAATGTCATTTTCTCTCATCTTTTCATTCCAAACTCAAACAGAGACAGAGAAGGAGAGAAAGAAAGTGAGATGAGAGTTAAGGAGAGAGAGAGATGAATAGAGAAAAGACAGGGGAAAATGAGGATGAGCGAGAGCAAAAGGCCGAAATTTAGGCTAATTTGAAGAGCGAAAGGAGGATAGGAAATGGAAAAAGGAGGGAGGAGTGAGAAGAGAGAGAAAAGGACAAAACTAAAAGATGAAAACAGAGAGACAGGGGAGAAGGAAAGAACTTGTGGCAAAAAGTAAGCAAGGACGGAAGAGAGAGAGTGTGAGGAAGAAAGAGGGTTTAAACAGAAGGAGATGGAGAGGGAGGGAGAGGGCATCGCAGTGAACCGGAGACAAGAGGGAGTCCGGATTCATTTGAGGACACGGCTATAGTGAGATGCAGAGACACCCAAATTATCAGCACACTTTTGGAATCTGACTCCACATCAAATCAAAATCACAATTTGTACTGTTGCCATTTGCAAATCTCTGCAATTATTTAGGTAATGTGATGGTCTCCTTGGGGCATATTTTGCGTAAAAATGACTGACCTGTAATTTTGACAAGGTATGACGTCATTTTTGTAGGTCATATTTCAGACTTCTTAATCCTCTTGCACATATCTCAAAAATTGCCCAAGATTTGCAAATTATTTCTGCAAAAATTGTTCAGCAAAACATCTTTTTGGATTCAGATTGTCAGTACCCTTGTGTATTTTTTGGGGGGTGCATAGTCCATACAAAAAAGGAAAAGGGATTATCGATGCTGCCTGTTAATTCGGCATGAAGTCTGAAATTTGGGAGGAAGACTCAACATTATACGAGCAAATTCTGTTATTTATTTTTTATTTAGTATAGCACTAAAAGGTATACATTTTTGAGTCTAATATTCCCAGTGGGCTCTACTTGATATGTATTTGAGCATAATCTATCTAGCCCCAGTGTTGTAACAGCTCTTGAGGTCAGAATGAGTCTGTTTTGAGCTGTCTGCATCTGCATAAAGTGTTTTATTGTCTGTGAATCCGTAAATGTGCAGTTAGCATGCTAATTGTTGTAAACTTTACTGTCACAGCAGAACTCTATGTTGGTCTGGTCTCTGAAATAATTTTATTTTTTGAACATTAAAAATCAGGAACACCTTTTAACTAGTACATTTGACTTTTTAAACCAATGATTGTACGTCTTTATGGAGTTTCCTGGGCCCCTCTCCTGCCCTCTTATGCTGTGATTCTAGTGCACGGCTCTGTGTGGTATTGACTGATATTTCTTTGAGCTGCTGTGTTCTCCATCAGCGTCTCAGTCATTTCCAAAAGAGGTCAGCCCCATCTTCATTTATTTTCACTTTTCCTCTGCTTCATTGGCATTGACAAGCTGTCGAAGGTTAGACACGTTCTCAAATAATCCCTGTAATGGAATCAGGCAGTACTTTTGTGCAAATAGCAAATGTAGCGGCAGCTCAGATTGTACAAAGCGCTTTTGACTGTAATGTATTTTGGTTATAAGGAAGTGCAGCGAAGATTCACAAAAAATATTAATAGATTTTTTTGAGGGGGGTCAAATGCATGTGCCAGAAGTGAGCTTCAACTTTGTGCTGTGAGTAGAGCTGAATGATTTGTCTAATTGTGACTTTTCTGACAAGCATTGTGATTAGACTTGAAATCTGTTTCTTTTCAAAGTTCACATTTTAAACACATCCAGAAGAGTTGACAAAAAATACTGTAATGTGAACAGAAAAACGAATGCAAAAATCACATCTAGAACATGTTTACACAGAATACTGAATATGTAGTTGTTTGTGGAAGAAATTATGGTACTTTAAAAACTTGGCCTTTGCGATTTGCTCATTCTGTCAATTTGAGAAGATGCTAAAAATGACAGTACTACGTGTGTGTTGAGTTGACAATTTTAGAAAAACAGAATTGTAATTAGATTTGAAATTTGTATTTTGTGTTCACATCCATTTCAGTGCACATTTTGCAAGAAATTATAGAACAACAGGCTTTAACATGAAGCAAATTGCAAACGATAAATCTAAACCCATAACTCAAAATGGACATGTTTTTCAATGAATATGGGGAACATTCATCCAACATTCGATATCTAACCTTGAGTACACCTGAGCTATAATGTGAAGTTTCCCATTGTGTTATTATTTTTCACTTCAAGGTTGGTCTGTTTAAAGGGACAAAGTAAGTGCAGAATGGGAATGGTGTGGGTGCACAGGTGAGATAGAGTTCAGAACATTTCTAGTGGAGTGTGAGAACTCTAACCCAGACTCTTGTGTTGAAAGGATCCTTGGAACATTCATAAACTTCTTATATTCCACAAGAGAACTATGGGGTTTTATGTTGCTCTGTGCCATTGTCTGTTTGTGATCTATAGAAGAAGGAACCAAGCCGTATCCTTGGATTGCCCGCAGCAGCTGCATTTTTTTTTTGTCTTGTACTCACACTGCGTTCTTGAAGTTTCTTCCCCTTTTGCCATTGAGTGGTTTTGATAAATACAACTAATAACTGCATATCAGCTATTTTAGACATTTTTCTTGACAAATGAGATAAAACAAAGCGTAGTAGTATTATTGAAAACAAAGGCCATCTGTATTTAGTAGCATAAATATTACATTATTAGAAAAGTATATGTATTATGGTATTTTTTTGGTCAGTTTTTAACAAACATGGTGATCCTTCCATCAATGGACATCAATAGGTAAGTATTCTGCATTAACCCCAGTTCAGTTCAGCTTCAGTTCAAGTTGTTTGGGCAATATGCAAGTTTCTGGTACATTATGATGCAATAGTATATTTGTGCTCAAAAAGGAGGAAGACGTGTAAACTCATATGTCCCTATATATCCCTCGCTGCAGAAATGAGGGAGCCACTGTCTGTGTGGATGGACATGTATGTTAAGCACTACACTACATCCATTTGTAGTGTGAAATATGAAATTATATGGGTCTATTATGGTCAATACCAATTCTATCTAGGAAGAATATGACCACGAACCCTGACATCATGTACAATATTTTGCATTTGACTTCTTAAATAGTCCCTTCAGTGTCAACTTTTTAGACCTATCTCATCCACGTTGTCACTATTTACTATATTTTAGTTAATCGACAATAGTTATTAGACAAAATGTGAATACTATTAAAATATTTCTCATATTTGTACCTCTTAATTTAACTTTCCTTTATACCTGGATAGACATTGTTTTAAGTGCACACACATTCATAATTGCTTATCAAGCTAATTTCTTCCTTGCATCTATTGGCTCCATTATAAGAGCAAGTCAATGAAAAATGTGTTTAATTTAGTCAAACATGCTCCGTTGGGAGGGGCATGAAAAATACTATTTCCCTGTAGTGTCATCTCCCTCTGAAAGTGGCTCTGCACTTAATTACTATAATATCTCACCTATGTTTTAGGCTTGGTTTACTCTAGTTTAATTTAGGAGTGGTTGCCCTTGGTTTAAACGTGGTTATGTCCTAGTTTAGTTCTCTAGATCAAGTCTTGGTTTAATCATGGTTTAAGCTTAATCAAAACCGGTTTAGCTCTGGTTTTCTTTAGATAGTGTGGTGCTTGCTTCATTAGTCTTGTTTGTTAGTCCTGGTTTTGTACTGGTTTCTACCCAGTTAAATCTTTGTATAGTCCTGATTAATTTCATTGAATTTTAATAAATTACATTATTTTTATTTGTGTCTAGTTTTATAACACTATTTTATTCTCTCACTTTGGACACCATATATTTAACCTTGGTCTGTTTTCTTCCTTGGCCGGTCAGCAAACCAGTCATGTTTTATTAAGAGTACATCTCAGCAAGTAAAGATCAGAGGGCTTTAAACCTCGCCTGCCGATACTGCGCTGCTCGATGCAGGGAGGCCGATCAAACGCCTTTGAAGAGGTCTGAAATCCAGTGGAAAATCGTTAAACCTGAGTTCACTGGTCTGAGAGGGGCTCGGGAGAGGAGAGCCGTGTTTTTAATACATGATACTGGAGCTGATACTGAAGCTGATACTGGAGCACAGCGAAATATCTGACATGGTCCTTGTCATTCACGTTAACATTTGGTCACCTGTTACGAATTGCAGACATCAGAAAGAAGTTGAAGTCGTCCGCAATGTGGTCTGATTCTTTTGGGAAATTCAAGTTTTTGCTGAAGCAATATTTCCACATGGTTTCTCTGTCTCAATCAAAGGTATTAGTGCAGTTTAACAGGAGGACTGGTCAGGTCGGGTCAGCAGATCTGTGTCAGGGCAGTTTGAGGAGAGGAAGAGCCAAAAGTGTCCCGTCCAGAAGCGTCCAGTAGGAGCCAGATGAACACAACAGAACAACGACCTCATTCTTACTCCAGTCTGGTGTTTTCATTGGTGATGAAGTATTTTCTTTGCATACTTGCTGCCACATATAGTGTAAAAAGACTCAAATGCATCTCAAATAATTGTAGACTGTTGATGTTGAGTTAAATTTTTAAATGATAAAAGTCTAAAGTTTTGTCAATTTGGATTGTGTTTTAGATTAAATAGATTGCGATTTTTCTGACTGGCATTGGGATTTGCAATGAATATTTTAATCATTCTTTTCACATTTTAAACATGTTCTGAGGTATTCATTTTTGAGGGAAGTCTGAAAATACGACCTGCTAAACTAATACAACAATCATGTCATGTTTATAGAGGTCTAAACTACACGGTTAACACATGATCTAGACATGGTATTTTCTTGTTTGCGGAGGAGATGGTTAAAATTGCTATAATTTGATACGTTTAACCATTCTAATTGTGATTTTGCAGTTCTATAACCTGAATGAATGAACAGTTGTTTTGTATGCTGCAGGATGGTTTAGTGGTTTGCAGCACGCATGCTTTATATATTTATTTTTAAAGATTATAACAGTTAAATACTACATCCAGGTCTCTGCTTACTCATTGACAAAGCAGTGGGCAAACAGGTATTTTAATATTGTTTAGTGTAGCAGTACAGTATGACTAACAATTTAAAATCAATAGCACTCTGTATGTTGGCAATATTACAAACTATAAACTGTGTCTCACCTCAGAGTTTGCATAAAATAAAACCAAGGGACCATATCTCTTAATGTTTTTTAAATTACCTGTATGAGTAGAGTCAGTAAAGCAGTTCAGGTGATATTGCGAGTCTGTTAAAATGTTCTAAAACATCCCCAAAAAATGTCTCTGAGGATCAAATAATGCACAATAAATCCAAAAAAAAAAGAAAAAACATTTCTCTATTCCCTTTGTATTCCCTTTTTGGAAGCCGACGTTGCAGTTTTACCATGTATAATATATAAAAGATGCGATATTGTCAATGTTTCCACTTTCAATTGTGATTTAAAACAACTCAGGACTTATATTTAAACTTATATTTTCATAGATTTAAGCAGATACACATAACTTTCACCAAATAGAAGTATTTAATTTTATAATATGATCTTATACCAGTTCTGCTACATCAAGATTATTCTAAAACTATTTATATAGGCCTAATCTTTAGTTTTCAGTATTGATACTTGTTAAAATATCTAGTTTCAACACCAAATTTCTGTTTTGTCAGTCACTTTGCAGCCTTTCTACCTTTTCACAATTGTCGCCCTTACCTGCCTGTACCTTTTTGAATCTGTCCAAAGCATTTTTAAGGAGGCGCAGAGCTGCCGTCCCACATGCCTTCCCACTCCCACTACAAATAGACCGAGGAGGTGCTACATTCCACAGACCCGGCGCGTCCTGGAGCTGAGCGGGGCACTGTGTTGGTGGGCATGTCACAGGGTCCTTCTGAAATAACAGCCCTAAAAATACTCCTGCGCTGGTCTACCTGAGCACTCTGATTCACTTCCATGTTGTGGGTTTAAAGTTGATCTTGTAGCTGCTGCATTTCCTTAATATATTCAGAGTAGACTTTAGAGTTTGTTCCGTGTTATTGTTGGGGATGTTTGTCAGTTTCTACTATGCACATTTATTTCAAGCTGGGGAGACTTAAAGGAATTGTATGCAATATTTTGATTTTCAATTTCATTAACTTGACCTGTCTATTTAAATGAAATTACATTACATTTTTTAATATTTACTACATTTTAATTACATTTCCTATTATAAATATCAAATAATTAACTGATAATAATTTATTCTTAATTACAAAAACACTGAATGCGGTGTCCCTTTTATTTGTTATAATTTGATGTTTTGGTTCTCAAGATAATGATCCAGTCAGAAAGCAGAATCTCTCTCTGAGCCTCTCATTTAGGTTGCCAGTTTCAGTGCTGAAAACCCGTTGGTTTAAACCCAAATTGCCTCTCTGATCTGAATCCTCGCTACTTAAACCACAGCATCTGCAGCCAATCAGGTTCTGAGCTTTCACATGAGGCATGTGCTGAGAAAAATGTGCATGTGTCCTCTTTATGCAGGTCCTCTAAAATAAACACTGTAGAATGAGGTACAATGTGCCTTAATACTTGTGTGATTAATGACATTGCTGCTTTTCCCATCAAGTTTTTGGTGTGTGTCTTCACTTTGACATTTCCTCGTATTTTGACAGACTTCTTTTGAATGCATTATATAATCTTTTATTTTCTTTACTATGGATGCCTCTACACCAGCTCTGTAACCACAAGATTAATTGTCTTCCACGTAAGACCCAGAAATTCCAGGAGTTTCTAGATGAGATCTGATAAAGCCATTGCTTATGAGAACCCGATACAATAAGAGGGCTCAGCTTGTGTGAACAGCAGTACATAAAACGATACAGACAGAGCTCGCTGCAGGGTTCCTGCCCAGCATCTACCTGCCCCCTCCTACCTCCTTCTCCTCTTATACCCCCCATCAGCACCAGCACCCAGCACCCCCCACAGAGCGCTCCATATCCCTCCTCCCACCTCCCACTCACCACCTACTTCCTTTCGCTGGCACCGGCAACGTGTCCGAGGACCAAATGGTGCTGATCTAAGCGAGCGGGACAGCGGCAGAGGAGTGAGCGACCCCTCCCACCCCCTGCCGAGGAGCACCTCGACTCAGCACTCGGGCCGGGGGAGGTAAAGTAGGGCAGGCTGACCTCTGTGAACGCCGTGTCAGGGCTAAAGAGTGAGCTAAAGGGACAGGCCATGTCAGAGCGGTGGTCCTCACAGCAGGACGAGGAGCAGACCCCCCACCCTCGCCTCACACACACACACACACACACACACACACACACATGCACACACAGAGCAGCCAGGACCCCGGGGAGAGGAGGCACCATGCTGAGACAGATATGTACACACAGGAACGAGAATGACACAAGGCCAAATACCAGCTCCACTAGTCACATTGTAGTTCCACCTGAATTAATCACTGCCTTGTCTTAAAGAGAGACGAGATATTAGAGAACACATAGTGCTAGGTGACGTGCCATTACATGTGATACACATGTTTGTTCTTATTTTCAGGGTTTTGAAGCTTTAGTAGAGAACTGGTTTTATGCTAGATGCCCTGTCAGCCTTAAACTCCTTTATTTTTTTATGGTACAGTTTTTGTTAACCTTTATCGCTATAGAGCATGATTAAAAATATTATTCCAGCTACGTGTTATCAGATGTAGCCAGCCAGTCTGGGAATTGTCAATTTCCCTTTTCATTCAGTGTTGTGTAGATTAATGCCTTTTTACAAGTGTCAACATAATATAATGCTGTATGTTTTCTTGGGCATGAAGTAATTGAAACAAAGCTTGGGTGTAAACCAGTGAGATGGATCAACAAAGTAGGGCTGTGTGCTTTTAATCATTTAGTTGATTAATTTGTCAAAGGTAGAAAAGAGAAGTTGGTGAGTTAAATGAACCTTTGGTCATTTTTTTATTTTAATATATAAAATGTATGTAAAAAAATCACAATAAACTCATCTGCCTTTATATAAATTGGTTATTTTCTAATTGTCTGCATGAATAGTGTGTGCATGATCTCCAGTGCAGACGTGGTGCAGACTGGGTCAGATACAGATATGTAATAGTTTTGAGAGCTTTTGCCATCATCCCTTTTTAGTGGACCAAGGACATGTCAACCCAGAATGTCTTTAGTCAATACATCCATACTTGATTTTGTATTTCTTTAATAAAACATCATATTTAGCACCAAATGGCAAGGCTTGAGTGCTTAAGTATGTATGGAGTGTTGATTCTCATGACACCAGCACATTTCACCCTAAATGCTAAGCCTGTCTGTCTAGCTGTTGACATATTGTTTATATATTCAGCATTAATTGGCCCTAATTTTTCACGGACCTATCTCGTCTCACGCTGCCCAGACTTCTCCACTCAGCAAAGCTTTGCCGATTTATCAAGCACGAACGCTGTCATAGTCATCAGATTTGCTTTCTTACCCTGCTGCAAAATGGATCCAACTTTTGTCTTCCACCACAAATGACCTTGTATGTATAATCTCCAATTTTGTGTCGGTTGTATTGTGGGGTATGGCGTGGCCTGTCAGGAACATTTGCAGCCAAGCGTTCATTAAAAAGTAAACTTCTAATGTAGCAGCTATAGCCCTGACTGCTGGACTATATCAATGATTTAAGCCCTCTGCATGGTCGTTAATGGACAGCCCTGGCGTTGACTTGCATACAACACTTGGATGCACAAAGAGGATGAAGTGTGTGTGGCATTGTACAGTAGCTGTTTCGCAAGCGGACATGTTGTTAAAGTAGCATTAGGCTAGCAGGCTAAACTAAGAACTTTGTCACCATCCGCTATGCAGGGTCATTCAGTGCTGTTTGTTTATTCATTTGAACTCGTGTGACTTTTTGACCTGGAGAAGGCTGTGTGCAGCTCAGAGCACCAGGTCTGGGCAATGTCTGTAGTGCTGACCATGAAGGTTTAAAGCAGGATTTCACAGATAAGCTGTTTCTATGCCGTTAAATAGTTTGGAAGTAAGTGCAATGTTAAAGTTTTCAATGACTTGCAGTTTTGCCAGTATGATCATAAAGAGGTCAGTGTTTCTCAACCAGGTGTATGGGGTTTTTTATATCCTTAAAGGGCTCCGGCTTGCACTGAGATTGTGCTTTCTGGCAATTTAATCTGTGCACTGTGTGAGCTTTTAGCATGCTCTTATTTTACTAATATGACTACATGTTGTATTTTCACAGATTTTTTCTTTTTAAATGACTTTGTCTTGTCTATGGATTTAATGTTTTATGCCCAAGTCCTGTTTTTTGTCTTGCCATTAACCTGCCAATGGGGCTGTGGATGAAAATGAAACTCTTGCACATTTACATGCTGTACTAACACATGATGATTAATATGCACTGAGCTATATTTTATACATACATAAACATGAATATAATTAGAAATCAACTTTTGTGAGCTTTAAGCTGAAATAAATGTGGAGTTATGTGTTGTTGCATTCACATGTTTGATTCATATGATACATTGGCCAGGGTGTGATATGTATCTTAATACAGTGAGCTTTCAGTTTAATACGTTATATTTCAAATCATTTCAATACAATTCAATGAAATGTAAAGGCTAAATTGTGGCTGTGATACAAAACCACTTTGTTAAACCACTTCTTGTGCGACCTTAATATGAAACACACCCATTTTAATCATCACCAGTGAATATGGTAGATGAGTTGCATAAACAGGTTTCTTTCCTCTAAACAAGCAACAAAACTTAAGTGCTGGAACAAAATTTTGTAAAAATATACCAAAAAATACTGGCAAAAAAAAAGTTTGGGACCACTGACCTGGGTTATGTCTTTAAATCTCATGGCATAATACTTGAGTTTGGTTATTAGCTTGTGTTTTTATGCTAAGAGAAATTACATTTTTAATACTGATTGTAATATTTGGTGGTAAAATGGATGCAGTTTTTTAGTAAGCAATGTTTGAAATACTTTGTGATCTTGCCATCTCAAATTCTCTCCATATTTAACTTGTCAAAGTAACAAATACCCAGATCGTATTCAAACTTAATGTTGTTTGGTTCAATTATATCTCTTAATCGATTAGCGAAACGTATGTAACTAGCAACCAAGCATGCGTCATACCTTTAAAATCAATATATAGATCAATAATCATTCAAGAAACATACACTTAATACACAAACATCAAAACATCTCACTTTTATTCCAGACAAATCCCAAACCTTAGATCCCAAGTCTCCTCATATTAATTCTGCACTGAGTTTACCTTTGACAACAGTTTCCGTAACAATAGATTGTGGTTTCGTTTACTGTGAGTCCCTATACCTTTCTTCACTCACAAAAACAGAATAATTTGACTATAGCTTCCTCCACTTTTCTGTTGGCAAACCCCGATTGCGTTGGCATTTCCAAGTGATTTAAACTGAGAGATTGACAGCATTACAATGAGTCTGTCATTATAGTCCCTCCTGTGGGATAATTGCCTATAGTGTCGAACAAGCCGCTCCTGTCTTTAGCATTTCTCCCTTTCTCTCTCTCTCTCTCCCTCTTTCTAGTTATATCTATTCTCAATTCTTTTCTCTCTCTCCCTGTTTCTCTCCTTTTTCATCTATCTCTCTCTCTTTCCTCTCTCTCTTCCCTTCTCTTTTCTCACTTCAGCTCCATATCTATTTCTTATTCTTTATTTCTCTCCCATTGCTGTCTTTAACTCTCACCCCCTCTCTCCAATGTTCTTTTTCTCTTTCCTTCATCTCCTCTCTGCCCTCTCCCTTTCTCTTTCACCCTCTCTTATCCCCCTTTTCTCTCTCTTGGACCCATCTCTCCCTCTCCAACTCTTGGTTCCC